>JAWPHD010014847.1:0-58732 GCA_037043455.1 Cyrtodaria siliqua
GCTCTATTTCAGTTATTCTAACTGTTATTCTCACTGTTATTCTCACAGTTATTCTGACAGGTCTTATTTTCAATTAAACGATTTACACCTGTGTCTGAACGAAGCATGGTCACAGACAATTCTCTTCGTTCAGACACAGGTGTAAATCGTTTAATTGAAAATAAGACCTGTCAGAATAACTGTGAGAATAACAGTGAGAATATGAAATAGAGCTGAAATGGACATGCTACAAAACAAATAGAGTATGGTTTCATCTCGTTGGTTAATTTAAACACCTCGATGGGCTACGCCCATCTCGATGTTTAAATGAACCAACTCAATGAAACCATGTGTAAATTGTGTAATTGAACCTGTCAGAATAAATGGTGTCCTCTAACTACCAGTTATTAGAAGTTATAATATGGTAGACAGCTGAAATGGACATGCTACAAAACAAATAGAGTATGGTTTCATCTCGTTGGTTAATTTAAACACCTCGATGGGCTACGGTATTTGATTTTATTGAAGAATAACTCTCGACCTTCCGTTACCTTATTCATATAATTATTGCGTCGCATAACATTACTGATAAATAGGATCTTAATTGAGTCCCTGTTTAATATTGAATTCATTAAACAAATTGCTATAAAACATGCTATTATGCATACCAAACTGAACGCAAAAAACAACATGCGATGATTAAACTAGTGTATTTTCTATTTGAAAATATTTCTTTTTCTATACTACAAATCACTTTAAATGTATATTGCATTTATATTGTATATATGTATATGTTTGCCTTTAGAAACTCTCAATAGACATGTTGTCAGAATATATATATTTGTATGGAAATGGACTGTTATTGTACAATTAACTTGCATTTTCACTTTTGTTTATGAATACTGACACAGTATATATAAACTAAATAGTAATTTTTTATTTAGTGTTGGACTCAATCTTTACAAGCCCAAAATATGTGAATGTCTAACTCTCATTCTAATGGATACAACTGATAACATTTGTGTTATAAATAGACAACTCAGAGATGGTCTGCCACACTCTCATTTAATGGCTATAAATTACCCTGGTGATCAACAAACTAGTGATAATATCTAACCTCATGCTGTGCTCATGCAGTGCAGTGGCCAGCAAAAATGAGAAGTTTTAGACCACTATTTGTTGGACTGTATATATAATGCTCAAAAATGCATAATTTGTGCAAATCGAACAAGCATTGACCGAGATATGGACATTTGAAGATGCATAGACAAAGTTGAAATTTACCAAATTCAAAGATTTTTTTCTTATTGGAATTGTCATATGAAATAACATTTCTTGGCAATATACTTGACAAATGTGACAAATTATCAAAATAAATCAATACACATCAATAAAACATGCATTTTAATAACCAGCAGGGCTTTGCATATGTACAATATTCAGATTTGCACAACAAAATGTGTTTTCTGAGTAAAATTCTATCAATTTGTGGCATATTATCTATTTTTAGTCGAGTATACACGCTCAAACATGCCACAAATTCCACAAAATCAAAATTGATAATAGGCGTACGCTACAAAGTCAGTGCTGTAAGGTATATTAAAAATATTATACAAGTTAAACCCTTCTAAAAGTGTACACAATATCCTATTTTTTGGGGTAGGGGAAAGATTTAGTGGTGGCAAACCTACCAAACTTTTTATTTTGACGATACAGTTTTGAAATCATGATCCACACACAGCAACCTACATTTCCATACCAAAGAATGAAAGTTCAGTGAAAGAAGTAGCACAGGCAAGCCATTTTAAGACCCACAAAAAGCTGAAACTCGAAATTACGGCTGTTAGACACGAAAACAGACTAAATATACTCAAAACCGGAATAAAAGCACATGCAGTGTCTGTTTCAGAACTCTGTAACTAGTTTTCATCTGAAATTCGACTTTAAGTACGAATCCAAGAGAGATTGATTTATTCCATTTAGCTCTCTTTAGGTTACATTGCACCATTGATTTTACTTCTTTGTTTTATATAGGACGAATGTATGTCAAGAGACAAAAAATGCGCATTTTTCTCCGTAGAAAATTTTAAAACACATACCAATCGAACGATCGAGCGTCCGCCAATATGAAAATGCAATAAAAACAGGGGGTCATGTATCATGTAAGAACAAGCTAATCTGTTGAATGACGTCACGTTTTATTTTGACACGTCACAGATAGATTGACCACATTTCTACTTTCGCTTTACTGTCTATGTCAATTATAATTAAATATCTCAAACAAACACTAATCAATGTTCACAATACATCATTTGGATGAATTATAGGTAATAATAACAAAAAGCAGTCAAAAGCATGCATTTTGTATCACTAGTAAGGCAGGGAAACGTGTTTTATTAGGCACTATTTGACTATACACCACGGAAGCACAAACGCAATGGTGTAATGTAACCCTCATTCCCTTCAGAACTTGCAACATCGAACGTGTCCAGATTAAAAAACAACACAAAAATGCATAATTCACCAACACGATCTGTGTCCACATTTCTTAAAATGTGATAGTTTACCCCCAAAAGTATTCCAATCCCCTTTTTCTATATATTTGGCCCCAGAGGAGACCCTTTCCCCGGAATATACCTTCCATGTATCACATTATTAAACTTCTAAAATAAGAAGACACGTCGCCTTATAAAGACGTGTCCACATTTTGAAAAACACACTTAATAAAAACATATTTTTTTAAAATCTGGACACGCCGCCTTATAGAGCCGTGTCCACTTTAGGAAAAAATACACTTTTCTTAAGAAAAACATACTTTTTTCAAATGTGGACACAATGCCATATAGGGCCGTGTCCACTTTTGGAAAACAGACCTATAAGGCCGTGTGTCCATATTTAAAAATGTGTTTTTCTTAAGAAAAGTGTGTTTTTCAAAATGTGGACACGGCTTTATAGGACTGTTTTCCAAATGTGATATTTTACCCCCAAAAGTATTCCAAGCCCCTTTTTTTTTAATATATTTAGCCTCAAAGGAGACCCTTTCCCCGGAATATACCTTCCATGTATCACATTATTAAACTTCTAAAATAAGAGGACACGCCGCCTTATATAGCCGTGTCCACATTTTGAAAAACACACTTTTCTTAATAAAAACATATTTTTTAAAATCTGGACACGCCACCTTATAGAGCCGTGTCCACTTTAAGAAAAAATACACTTTTCTTAAGAAAATCATGCTTTTTCAAATGTGGACACACCGCCTTATATGGCCGTGTCCACTTTTGGAAAACAGTCCTATAAGGCCGTGTGTCCATATTTAAAAATGTGTTTTTTCTTTTAAAAAATGCATTTTTTCTCAAGTGGACACAGCCCTATAAGGTTGCTTGTCCACATTTGAAAAAGCATGTTTTTCTTAAGAAAAGTGTCTTTTTTTTCTCAAGCGGACACAGCTCTATCTATAAGGTTGCATGTCCACATTTTAAAAAAGTATGTTTTTCCTGAGAAAAGTGTATTTCTTTTCAAGTGGACACGGCTCTACAAGGCGACGTGTCCTCCCATTTTATGATTTAAGAAGTTTTATAATGTGATACATGGAAGGTATATTCCGGGGAAAGGGTTTCCTTTGGGGCCAGATATATAGAAAAAGGGGCTTGGAATTCTTTTGGGGGGTAAAATATCACGTTTTTAGAAATGTGGACACATATCGTGTTGGTGAATTATGCATTTTTGTGTTGTCTTTTTAATCCGGACATGTTCGATGTTGCAAGTTCTGAAGGGAATGAAAAATAATATCTAGATGGTGTCAATGTTGCAAGTTCTGAAAGGAGTGGAGTGAAACATAATATTTCTCAATATAGACCATATTTAGTCGAATGCTGCAAGTTCTGAAGGGAGTAAACAAGAATATTTCTCCATTTACAGCTATTTAATCAATGTTGCAAGTTCTTACCAGAAAATTTACGTCCGCCTCGATCATTCACGTTTCCATGCAGCCCGTTTCATTCATTCTGTTCGTTAAGACGTGCTCGACCTCTAGTCCAATGAAAAAAGTCGTTATATAATGATAGCCGTGAAAATAGACTGGTTTAAAACCCATTACTAAGAGCAAAATAAGTGCAAAAATCAGTTTACTCAAATTGGTACATGGCCAACAATATTTTATTTCATGCTTTCTTCATTTTCTTTTTTATTATTAACATTAATAACCAAAGATTAACGTGTATCAAGATCATCTAACACTATAAATATTTGAGCTTTATATTATGGTCTTGACTCTGACTCTCTCAAATAAGAATCATGCATGCAAGTGTCATCTCTTAAACACAACCCTATACACTTTAACACAGTAAACTTTCACTAACTGTTAGGGCTGCGTACCGGTTTCCGGTATATATCGAATACCGGTATTTAAGGTTCGTTACATATATCGTATCGAACGTGTCCGTATCGGTCAAAATATCGCTCAAAAGTGAACTCTCTCCCATTGCATACAGTACAGCTCACGCGAAGCCCACACTTTACGCTTTCACGCCGAGTGAGGAATTTA
The DNA here is from genome assembly GCA_037043455.1 of Cyrtodaria siliqua. Classification (NCBI taxonomy): domain Eukaryota; kingdom Metazoa; phylum Mollusca; class Bivalvia; order Adapedonta; family Hiatellidae; genus Cyrtodaria; species Cyrtodaria siliqua. The sequence continues at coordinate 4,526 of JAWPHD010014847.1, forward strand.
CAAATCGCGTAATTACGCGGAGTTTCGATGATAAAACTACGCGGAGTCGGAAAAGCTTCTCGGCGTACTTTCGTGGCTCGGCTCGCCACGAAAGTACGCCACGATACTCCGCGAAGACAAACTCGGAGTTCGCCGAGTAAAAACTGCACAGGTAAGAGGTGCAAATTTTTCTAATTGAAGTTATTTTAATGCATAATTATTCAATAACTTCAGAAAAAATCGAAGCAGAAGACTTTTTGTTTTGTTTTGGAAAAGCGGATGTGGGAATATTTGAATGCCCGGATTATGTTTACTGGGTCACGACAGTTATATGGCGGTTCCTATTACCGTCTTCACGGCGACTGAACATAATATCGAATTAGTAATTATACTGGAAATTATAATTTTATTTTTAATTAGTCTTTCTTTGAACAAATTTTACTATTCTGATGTTTATTATTACATCGATGGGTTCTTTAGTCAGAAATAATCAGAAAAATGGTAAAGAATTCTGGGTCATTAACCCGTTATTAGTGCCGCCTTGTTAAAACATACATACATGGCTAAGGATTATGGGTATTTAGTATTTATGTCGGTAGGAAAACTGTTGACTTTCGGACAACAAAAACGAACAAAACTTGTGATTAAAAGTTTGAAATATGTATTTGTTTCGAAATTTATTCATTGTATTTATCAGTCTTGTCAGCTCTGCACATAAAAGATGCACTCGGCGTCTCATTGTTTGTACTTTTTCTGGCGATTGATTGCTTTTTCAAGCGGTAAGTTGAAAAGTTGTCGGAAAATTCTGATTTTTTCCCCAATAATAAATCACCACAGGTGTGCACTGATGGTTAATTGGATGCAATGATATTCTTGAACAAGAATTCAGATAAAGCTTTTGTGTTTACTTTTTGAATGAATAAATGACAAAACGTTTACATTTAAGTCTTTTATTACTGCTGAAAAAAATATCATATGATATATCGAATATCGATCATTTTGTATCGATACAAATATCGTATCGATCATTCTGAATGATACGCAGCCCTACTAGTTAGTCCTAAACTTAGTTGAGGGCTGGCGTGCGCAGTCGGTAGTGCGGCGGGTTCGTAACCGGTGGCCCCGGGTTCAATCCTCCGTGGTGACATTGAGTTCCGTCGGTATGATCTTGGGCAAGACACTTAGCCCCGTCCGTCGGATGTGGATGTAAACCTGGCGGTCCCGTGTATCGGTCTATCCTCCGAGCACGTTTAAGAACCATAGGAATCTATCCGATAATAAGAGTAGGTCCCGGATTCCTATGTAACCTTCCCCTCTCTCTGGGGCGGCTCTAAATAACCTATACTGTGTTGATGAGCCGTTAAACAACATTCAATTCCTAAATTTAGTTGCATACACCCTTACACAGAACAGAAGCAACCAATATCAATCAAGGAACCCCTCTTTTCAAAGCAAACTTCAATCAAACATACACACATCGAACAAAAGCAATGTATGTATTTGATAAGATCAGTTAAGCCAATAAACTGATTGCAAATAACACTTCCCCTAGGCATCATCCAAACCGGTACACATCTTGTCATGTACAGTCAAGTTGGCTTTTAGGCAAACATTATACTAAACAAGGGAATAGACCGATGATTTTCGAAAAATCGATTTTAGCAATTTTACCGGAGTTTTTCACCCAATTTATTCCATGGGGCCGGAATGTGGTATCACATGTATGTCTATAATTTGAGAGAACAAAAATATGGCGCAGTTAGATTGTCGCTAAGTTTGGCTCCTTGGTTGCGTCAAAATAAACAACAGAAGAAATGTTCTACTCTGATTTTTTTTCAGTAGAAGCTTTCTACTGTTGTTTTTTCAGCTCTACTGGCTAAAGGCCAGGAGGGCTTATGCGATCACTTTTCATCCGTCTGTCTGTCTCTGTCTGTCTGTCTGTCCTTCCGTCCGTCCGTCCGTCCGTCTGTCTGTCCGTCTGTTAGTAATTTTATAAAATCAACATCTCCTCTGAAACCGCTTGAAGGATTTTGATGAAACTTCATCACAATGTTACTTGGGAGGGCACCGTTATATTTTTGTTTTTCGCGGCCGCCAGTGATCCAAGATGGCCGCCATTGCTAAAACTATGTCATATTTAAGGAAATTTCAAACGACATCTCCTCCGAAACCACTTATTCCATTCTTGTGAAATATCATATTCATGTTCCTTGGGTTAGCCTCTATCAAGTTTGTGTTTTTCGTTATCGTCAAATAATCAAAATAGCCGCCACAGCGACCCAAAGTTTACATAGAGTTATATTGGAAAAGGTTAAAAATTACATCTTCTCTGAAACGGCCTGAAATATCTTGATGAAACTTAAGTACAATGGTATTTGGGATAGTCCCTCTCAGATTGTGTTTTTCACGGCCGCTAGTCATCCAAGATGGCCGCCATAGCTAAAATTAGGTCAAATTTAAGGAAATGTCAAACATCTCCGAAACCACTTATTCAATTGTTGTGAAATATCATATACATGTTCCTTGGGTTAGCCTCTATCAAGTTTGTTATCATCAAATAATCAAAATGGCCGCCACGGCGACCAAAGCTTAGGCCAAACAAAATAATAGACCTACCCTAGAAATTCCCGCCGACCCTATGGTTTTTATTGCATTCAAAAAAAAAAAAAATCAAGCCGACCCCCGTCCGTAATGGATTCCGTAATATACCGTCTCCCTGTCAGGCAGGCGCCTGATTGAGTTGATAGATATCAGGGTTCTCAATAGACGCGTACACACGCGTTTTGACGCATGGAAATTCAATTTGACCCAATTCTGACGCAGCTAATTTACCACCTGTGCATTTTTATGAAGCGCGTGTATTTGCTTCCAAGCATCAATCCAATACACACGTACCTATTTTCGATAGCCCAAACATCACAATAATGTCAGAGCACGCACTGCATAACAGTGATTGACACGTTGGCTGACGACCTTTATCGCCTCTCGACCAATCAAATTCGCTGGCTGCTGTCACAGCTTGTGTGCGGAAATAGACTGTCTATAAATGGTGTCATTGTGTAATCTAATTGCTGCTATTGTGTTAATAATTTAACGACTATCTTTGAAGTTTATTATGCTTTTTGCGGGTGGAGACTATTATGACCTCATTGGATTAATTGGTTAATTGATTGCTACCGGCTTCTGATTGATTACCGGTTAATTAGACCGAACTGAAATAAAACAAGTGCTAGCGGTCAAACATGTGAAAAATATAAAAATCGGCAAAAATAAAATTGACTTTATTTGTGTTTGTTGACGTTGTTTTTTATTTGTGTTTTTTGTTTGTTAATTTTGTTTTACGCACGTTTTAAAGAACAAAGAAATATAATTTTAATGAGGATAATTTAAATATTTATAAATCGGCGAAATGGACATAAACAGCGCGTATTTTAACCTGGGTTATCGTTCAGTCAAAACTTACCGGACATTACGCATTGTTATATTTTGTGTTGACATACTATTTTTGTGCTGTCGAGTAACGGACTTTATTAATTTATGTATACATGTTCAAAATTTATGTATGTTCTGTTCAATACACAAATGGCGCAAAGAAGTATATTTTTATTTATGTCATCGCAGTTTACGAAACGGCCTGTGTGTTGGGGATGCACTGTCTGTCTCATTTATTTGACGTCTTCGGGTGCCATTTTTTTTTTTTACATACGGACGTTTATAGATGCACCCTTGGTGCAGTCTGACCCCGAAGAAGCAGAAAATAAGAGAGCTAGTACTATAATAACACCAATAACTTATAATATATAATATCAACAATAACTTATAATTTTAACAGATGTGGACCCCAACTTATTAAACAGCCTTTAATAACTTTGAATCTTTGACATAATGACACATTATTGTAAAATGGAATAGTAGTTTTTTAAGTTCAAATGCATATCCTTGCACACCTTTCTTGGCAATAAAATATTTACAGAATTCACAAAAATTAAAGTTATTAAAGGATGTTTTATAAAACGGCGCTTCGATTTGTTTGATTTATATTTGACCTTTGACATTTCAATGTAATGTAATATACATAGTGATATAGAACATGTGTAATATACATAGTGATATACATGTAGAACACAAGACGAGGCAGGAATTGTCCGGCACCAGTTTCAGCACCATTTATTAAGGTTATACAAAATATGTCACAAAGTAGGTGATATTAAAGAGTGTGAACTTGCTCTATATCACGAGGAGTTTTATTGTCGGACAAAAAAAAATAAAAATAAATCCATGCCTACCCTACTAAATTGGCAATAAAAAGTAAAACCAAAAAAAAAAAAATCACCTACCTACCTACCCTATCTTTTTTTTCAATGTAACAGGAAACACAACTATTATTTTATTTGGCCTTACATAGAGTTATATAGGAAAAGGTTAAAAATGACATCTTCTCTGAAACCGCTTGAAGGATTTTGATGAAACTTAATCACAGTGATATTTGGGATAGTCCCTCTCAGATTTGTGTTTTTCACGGCCGCCAGTCATCCAAGATGGCCACAACAACATCTCCGACGAAACCACTGATTCCATTCTACTGCAATATCATATACATGTTCCTTGGCTTAGTCTCTATCAAGTTTGTGTTTTTCGTTGTTGTCAAATAATCAAAATGGCCGCCACGGCGACCCAAAGTTTATATAGAGTTAAAATTACATCTTCTCTGAAACCGCCTGAAAGATTTTGATGAAACTTAAGCACAATGATATTTGGGATAGTCTCTTTCAGATCTTTTTTTTTTTTTGCGGCTGCCAGTCTTCCAAGATGGCCGCCATGGTTAAAACTAGGTTAAATTTAAGAAAATTTCAAACAACATCTCCTCCAAAACCACTTATTTCATTCTTGTGAAATATCATATACATGTTCCTTGGGTTGGCCTCTATCAAGTTGTGTTTTTCGTTATCGTCGAATAATCAAAATGGCCACCACAGCGACCCAAAGTTTACATAGAGTTATATAGGAAAACGTAAAAAATTACATCTGCTCTGAAACCTCTTGAAGGATTTTGATGAAACTTAATCACCATGATATTTGGGATAGTGCCTCTGCGATTTGTGTTTTTCGTGGCCGCCGGTCATCCAAGATGGTCGCAATGTCTAAAATTGGGTCAAATTTAAGAAAATTTCAAACAACATCTCCGAAACCACTTATTGTTTTATTGTGAAATATCATAAACATGTTCCTTGGGTTAGCCTCTATCAAGTTTGTGTTTTTCGTTATCGTCGAATAATCAAAATGGCCGTCACAGTGACCCAAAGTTTACATAGAGTTATAAAGGAAAACGTTAAAAATGACATCTTCTCTGAAAATGCTAGAAGGATTTTGATGAAACTTAATCACCATGATATTTGAGATAGTGCCTCTCAGATTTGTGTTTTTCGCGGCCGCCGGTCATCCAAGATGGTCGCCATGTCTAAAATTGTGTCAAATTTAAGGAAATTTCAAACAACATCTCCGAAACCACTTATTGTATTCTTGTGAAATATCATAAACATGTTCCTTGGGTAAGCCTCTATCAAGTTTGTGTTTTTCGTTATCGTCGAATAATCAAAATGGCCGTCACAGTGACCCAAAGATTACATAGAGTTATATAGGAAAACGTTAAAAATGACATCTTCTCTGAAAATGCTTGAAGGATTTTGATGAAACTTAATCACAATGATCTTTGGGTTAGTCCCCTGAGATTTGCGTTTTTGGGGCCTCCAGTCGTCCATGATGGCCACCATGGCTAAACTTAGGTCAAATTTAAGGACATTTATCAACAACATATTACCACTTATGCCATTCTAGTTAAATATCATATGCATGTTCCTGTTTTTGGCCTCTATCAAGTTTGTGTTTTTCGTTGTCGTCAAATATTCAAAATGGCCGCCACGATAACCCAAAGTTTACGTAGAGTTATATATAGGAAACATGTTTCTTGGGTTGGCTTCTATCATGTTTATGTTTTTGAATCACATCATACAAGTAGAGCGTCTACAGGCCCTCTTGGGCCTCTTGTTTGACGCAGCACAGCACAGGGCTCAAATTTAGCGACAATTTGGACAGGCAACATTTCGCCAGTAGCACTTTTTGTAACCGGCAAATTGAAAAACTAACTTGCAATTTCTACTGTTGTGTGTGTGAGTAAGTGCAAATTTGTAACAAATAAGTAAAAAGCACATTCATGATGATTCATCATTGGCAAACATGCTACACATGCTAGACATAAGGAAAACTTAAAAATATTAAAACATTGATATGAAAGCAAATGTTTAAAAAAAAGGCAGACATCAGGTATTCTAAATTAAACATGTATTAAAGGTATTTTGATGCATTTGCAAATTTTTGCCAGTACTTGAAAATTTTACTAGCATTCTGAAAATCGTCACTTGCATTTTGCCAGTATGCCAACTTAAATATGAGTCCTGCAGCAGCCATTTTACCGAGATTCTGGAATCTAGAATTCTGGTATCCTGGGCACTATGCAGAGAGCGAAGGGGACGCTACTATTATGGTTCAAATTTTTAATATATTTCCTTCTTTCCCGACTGTTTCCTTATAGAATTACTGTACGGTGATCTTTTACTGTGACACCGGTATTGACTAAACCTAAACCCGACAATATACTGGGTATATCACTGTCATCACTCTGCATCTGTATGATACAATATCCGTCGCAGGGATGAAGCTTAACATTTTTGGACTAGGAGCCAGTTAGGCCCCTTGCTTGCAAAAGTTAGGGGCCCAGCTTCAGAATCAGTAGCCCAGAGTGTCGCATGTCACTTTATTCAGGGAGTAAGTATACTTATGTATACGTATACTTACTAAATTCAGTAACTCAGTAGTCCAGAGTGTCGCATGTCACTTTATTCAGGGAGTAAGTATACTTATGTATACGTATACTTACTAAATTCAGTAACTCAGTAGCCCAGAGTGGCGCATGTCACTTTATTCAGGGAGTAAGTATACTTATGTATACTTACTAAATTCAGTAGCTCAGTAGCCCAGAGTGGCGCATGTCACTTTATTCAGGGAGTAAGTATACTTATGTATACGTATACTTACTAAATTCAGTAACTCAGTAGCCCAGAGTGGCGCATGTCACTTTATTCAGGGAGTAAGTATACTTATGTATACGTATACTTACTAAATTCAGTAACTCAGTAGCCCAGAGTGGCGCATGTCACTTTATTCAGGGAGTAAGTATACTTATGTATACGTATACTTACTAAATTCAGTAACTCAGTAGCCCAGAGTGGCCCATGTCACTTTATTCAGGGAGTAAGTATACTTATGTATACGTATACTTACTAAATTCAGTAGCTCAGTAGCCCAGAGTGGCGCATGTCACTTTATTCAGGGAGTAAGTATACTTATGTATACGTATACTTACTAAATTCAGTAACTCAGTAGTCCAGAGTGTCGCATGTCTTTTTATTCAGGGAGTAAGTATACTTATGTATACGCATCCTTACTAAATGCTTTATTATACCAATCTTCGGAAGGAAACTTTGTAAAAACTTTAGAACTGATTGAATTGAATTGAATTGGGTTTTAATTGAGTTATAACCGATACATGAAAAGGTTATATGGCGCCTAACAGGCATGAACATGCCAGGCTCATCCTCCATGTACATCGAGATACAATATGGAAAATGAGCCTAGAACCTTCTCACCCTGAACTGCAGAGTTGCTGCATATTCTATCGTAGGAACTCCATTTACGCTGGAGCCACGTTTATTATTTTTCTGCCACTGCTCTTTTGATGTGAGCGAGATGGCACCTGATAAAGATCTTTTTAATCGATATAATAATATATTTTAAAACAAAGAACAAATCAAACAAACAAATCTTCATTCCCCAACATGAAGTTAGTGTCTACTCGCAAGATTCAAACTCAGTATTCAGTGTTGTAAATTGAGCAAAATTAAATTCCATGATACGCTTTTCCTTAAGAAAAGTACGAAGAGCCAGACAGAAAAATAAGGATAGTCCAAGTTATCTTTTAAATTATAAATGGTATTTTTAATGAGTTTTGTTATTGACGATTTCTAAAAGTGCCGCATTTTAGAATATCCAAAATCCGGAAGTGCAACCTAATGATTGACGCTTCAAATTATAACACGAATAATGATGCAATGTTTAGGCAAAAAAAAAATACCTGTGTTTCCGGTGGCCCCCGACGACCCTATGTTTAAGGGGAAAACCCTAAAACTTCATATAAAAAAAAATATATATATATATAAGAAAAATTAAATTTGTGCTGAACAATGATTATCACAATATATCCAGGTAAACTGACATCACAGAGAAACTTTCAGTTGTAACATCAACTTGTATGGGGTTTATGAGATAAATACAATCATGTAGAATCTCACAATATCTTGCTCCAAAAAAAAGAAAAAAAAGAAGAAAAAAAAAAAAATGCCTACCGACTACCCTATTTTTTTTAGAGCATGCAATAGGAAACGCACCTATAATTTGTTTTTAGCCTTATGGTGATGTGTAAAATAAACACTATCATGTCTGTTTTAATGTTTATTTTATACCAGCAAATGTTACTTGTGCTCATGGACATCTGATTTTACATTATCATTCGAAGCGCAAAGGACCGTAACATGCAGTTTTGTGGGAAACCGTACATCGCAACATCTCGAACATTGTCTTGTTTTCGCGGTGAAAATAAAAGACAACAAACTGTCGTAAAAATAAAAACAAACTTTTGTTTTATTATTATTTAGTTCAGGGTTGCAGGGTAAAATCCTCGAACTTCAATGTTTGTTTTCAATGAATTACCACCCTTGCCGTTTTTTTGGATTTGAATATTTTTTGTCGCCACCTTTTTTTTTTAAGGTAAAATTTAGTCGCCCAGGCTATTTTTTACTCGCCCTTGGCGAGTGCTAATCTGTATCTCTGCGTCAAACTTGACGATTAGGCCATCCTTTAAAAATTGTTTTGAGTTTTTTTTTTGTTTTTTTTTTGTTGCTTGATGGTTTATCACCATTTATACGTTAAAAAACATAAAACAGTTTAAATCCTCGCCCTCCATGGCACTAAAACTAGGTTCACTATACACAAGGCAACATTAAACAACACCATGAATATGTTTGTATAAAAGACGACTTCTTTAAACATTTGGCAATATTTAATATTGTCAGAATACTAATTTCATAATTATATTTTCTTAAAGTGCCTTCCAAAAAGACTGGGTGTTACATGTACTTAAAGTTGATATCCCGCCAACAACAGGGAAATTGTACAGAAAAATGTACACCGTTTCTAAGCCTAGTACTGATGTAACTTGCATATGTTGCGAATCTGAACTCTGTTACTACAATATCAACGCCTTAACTGAACAGGAAAAACATCAACCTATTGTATGTCAAATTATGACCATACGCCATAGGCCGTGGAATGGTATGAAAATACCACATTGAAGGTTCCATGCCATCATATGCATACCATCTTGGGTTGGCTGAAAGTTTCGTACTATTGGCATTTTAAGTATTGAGTTTTGCTCAACCCGGGGCTTGAGAGTGTGAATGGTAGCTAGCATTGTTACTACCTCACTTGTCTCAATCAAACCGAGAATGCAATTATTTTTTGATTTATCGTGTTTGGCGATTTCCAAATTTCTCCGTTTAACAGAATGTGGCAGAAAAATAATAAATGTGGCTCCAGCGTAAATGGAGTTTCTACGATAGAATTTACAGCAACTCTGCAGTTCAGGGTGAGAAGGTTCTAGGCCCATTTTCCATATTTTATCTCGATGTACATGGAAGATGAGCCTGACATGTTCATGCCTGTTAGGCGCCATATAACCTTCTCATGTGTTGGTGCGCCTTAAAACCCAATTCAATTCAATTAACAGAATGTAAGTAAAACATAAACCAGGCAAAATACTAAGGCGTATTTGACATTTTTTTGCACATCACTATGTATTTAACAGACGTGTGTGTATTATGTTATAAACACTACATACATAAATCAGGGATAACAACTTGATCCTGAGATTGACAATGTATTTAACTTAAGGAGGCGTTTGAGAAGAGAATTCAAGCGGACGTTTTGCAGCCATTTTGACAAGTGGCAAATTTACAGTTTCATCTTTTGTTATTATACTGCTCCCTCGATAATCCTATTGTTTACCAAATTATCTATGACTATCAAGTTCCTTACCAATTAAAGACATCCACATCTAAAAATAATTTCATAATTACTTTCCAATCTTTAATCAAAACTCGCCGAAATTGTTTTCCTATTGATCAATACTGGATCGACTTCGTCAATTAAATCGCCGTTATATACTGCTTTATGCGGTCACTTATTCAATCAATCAATTACCTAATCAGTCAGCTGTTATATAACTTATCTGCTTTTACGATCAATCAGGAGTAATTACTGCCAGTCATCATAAAACTGAAATTTGACGACTGTTTATTCCAATTATGCCGTGTAGAATGCGTGTGTAATTACCTTGACAGACTGGGTATCGGTTTTCCCACTTCGACTGGCGCATTATGCAACATCGAGGGGGAACCAGTATCGTTTATATGAACCGCAAAGAAAAAAATCTACCGGAAAAGATCAAGAAAAAAAATCGACGCCATGAAACACTAAAAAAAAAGTTTGAGTCGCGGCCATTTATATGAGTCGGTCGCTCACTGCAAACCAACAATTTTTTAAGGATGGCCTTACAACACAGGTTGGTTGCGTATGAATTACATAATAATAAAAGATAAAACTATTTAAATAAATCTAGCCACAAAGTCTGATGTACCCACTTTTTTTGGCCAAAACTTGACTACGTTACGTTGAACAGAATGTTACAACTAGAATGTGTACATGTGTAAGTCCAGTTTGGATGTCAGATATTGTTGTTTATTTGCTATATATATTTCCAACACAATACATGGTTTTTAATCATTCTGTATTTTATATTATACATATGAAAAAGATACAAATTAAAAAACATGAATATGTAAATTGTAATTACATTTAAATCTAAAACATGAAAAAAACAGTTAATAAAATAGACCAAATGATTCCCAAAAGGGCTAAATACATTCAGAGCGCCATTAAAGCATCTTGCACATGCTTTCAAGCTCCTGTTTTGTTTGTGTTTCCAAACATGTATAACTGTTAACTGCAGTGATTTTTTTACCTTTTTTTTTTTTAAAGGTACCTCTTCAATTGGGAAAATTTAGCAGCATTTTTACTAAATTGGGAAAAACTTAAAATTCAATAATCAGTATGGTCTATATATCAAAAAAAAAAAATGAAGGTTTTATTGCGCAGAACATGTTTTTACTACTGTAATTTAATCATTTAAAAATACAGTATTTTTTTTGTCCTTTAAACATGTCCACAAGCGCTTCCATGTCTGCGTCTGTGAGGTCCTTATCCATGTGGCATATTCTCTTCATACCCCTTTGACTTGAGAAAAGATGGCCTAGGAGGATCACACAATTCAGTTGAACTCGTAGGAGTAGGACACTCGACAAGAGATTCACTTGTCACGCTCGGGTAGGTTAGACTGGGTAATTTCACTTTCAGTAACTACAGACATTTCTGACGAAGTCCGTTCGTCATCACCCATGATCTGATTTAGCTAGAGATAATGCTCTGTAAGCCTTTGCGTCGTTCTTTTTAACCTTTTATACTTAATATTTTGAATTATGGGACATGTTGATTGTTGATATCGGAGCAAATCTTGGTTAAAGAACGCCTTTATTAATCGTATCGTATAAATACTATGCTATTAAGCGTTCGATTGATTTTGGTGACAAAATATAAATGTGTCACGCCCATTGGATAGTTGGTACCTGTGCGCGACTTCAAGGTTGGGGTTAAAGCGTCGAATGTTCTAGATAATGAACTAGCTATTCAGCTCTTGATTATTTTTATCAAGGTGCAGTACGGATTTTACCCCAACCTGATAGTATGACATATCGGTTTTTGCGAAAATTAAAATGTAATACGCTTACGGAAAGCTCTTTTACCAGTACTTAAAGTAAATTTAATATATTTATTGGACCTTTTGATTGGGAAAATTTGACTTTGGATTCGGAAAATATGAGTTTTTTTTGGGAAAATACATTCGATTTTTGCTAGGGGAAAGTGCCGATATTCGGCGATAAAAATAACCAAACAAAATCACTGATGTGAGCTAGGATAAATGCCAGGATATGAACCTGGAGCTATTTGATAAGGAGAAAATAATTTTAAATACTGTATTTACACTTACATCCCAATGGCAAATCAATCATCACAGACATCATGGACATGTATAGTTATGAACCATTTTTGTATATATATATATATCTAAATATATGATGCCAAAATAACATAAAAAACAGTAGAAATTCAGAGCTCCAGATAAGGTGCGTATTTGCGTAAATACGCAAATAAAATGGTAGAAAAAGCGTATCATAACGCAAAAGAAATGTTTGATACGCAAATTGCTTGCGTATTTGCAATTTTTCATTTCTAATCGAACAATATCTCGAAACAAAATCAAATATAAGTAAAATACCGAAACTGCAGAGTGAACAGTCTGGTTCCGAAATTCAGTTCTAATTGTGCACGATTTACTCATTTTTGCCTGTACCCTTTTTATATCATGTAGGCGCTCGGCGATCTAAATCAAGCGTCGGTTAAAAATGTTGGCGAATGTAAACAAACACGGACGAAAAAACACCACAAAAAAAACACAAATAAATAAAGTAACTATTTTGACCACAGTAAGTCAACGGAGGCAAAACAAATTTCAAAAATAATCTTAGATGACACACTATTCAATGTTGTCTACGATTCACAAGGCATGTGTTACAGTTTACATATGACAAACATAATGATAAACGTGAGTACCATGTTTGATTATGTGTTGTGTTTGTTTTTAGTTAATTAACTAGAAATAGTTAGAAATACCCAATTGAAAACATCCGGGTAGGGTAAACATACTAAAATGAAAAATAAATGATGGGGTAAAAAAAAAGTTTGACCATTTTTTTTTTTTACCCAATTGCAAAATGCAAATACCCAATTAAAATAAAAACAATGGAGTAAAAATACTCGATGTCCAAATCCTTATCTGGAGCTCTGGTAGATATTACCGTTAAATCATTTTAGAATCAGTTTGTGTTAAGAATTTGCCATATAAGGATGTCAAGAAACTCATTTCTCAATGAGTAATGCAAACACAAAATATTCAGAAATATTCGTTTTAACTCCATTTGTTCTCAGAACACAGTAAGTCCTATAAAGGAGACACTCAATGTGTTCTCAAAACACAGTGAGTTCTATTTATTGCACAAAAAAGAATATCTTGAGTGTTTTCATTACTCGTAGAGTAATGAGTTTCTTGACTTTTTGATATGGCAAATTTTAAACAAAAAATAATTCTAAAATGATTTGATAGACTGTTTAAAGTGCTAGTTTGGCTTCATTTACATGTATATAACCGTGGAAATTGATGAAATCTGACATTTAAAAAAACAAAAAAAAATATCTTAAAAAATAAAATAAAAAGCCTACCTACCCTATTATTTTATTTGAAACACACATTTTTTTTGCCTAATCCAAGAAAACCACTTCAATTAGTAGTTTGACTTGTAGAGATTATTATTTTACATCATTTACAAGTTAATGGCTCGTAATTTTACACATACTTATCTTCTACATTTCAGAATGGGCATTGACATAGATACTTATAGATGCCGCATAGGGACCTTTCAACACGGCCCTGGGCTCGATGTAATTCTTCTTCATGTGTATGTAAACTACACAGGATGCATGAAGAAAGTGGGAGCTGTATCCTTCATCGGGCTTTTGCTGCTCATGGGTGGCATCGAGGCTAACCCGGGACCATCAGCAGGTACAATTTGATAATTTTTATTAGAAAAAAATGACTAAACAAATGACTAAGAGTGTGCGTTTACAAATATGGGCACTTAGATTATGACTGAGGTCGCATGGCACTTAGATTATGACTGAGGTCGCATGGCACTTAGATTATGACTGAGGTCGCATGGCACTTAGATTATGACTGAGGTAAAATTTCACATGCTCAGAGAGTATTCAGAGGCATATAATTGCAGTTTATCTCCTTTAAAGTTACATAGGCAAATCTTGTGGCGACTACTCTGAAAACTATTGGATGGATTTTCATGACACTTTACAGCAATGTTACTCGTATTACAAAAATGATTTTCATTTAAGAAATATTGAAAATAAAATGTATTAACTCTGACAACTCTAAGCAGGGCTTTTTTTCATCAATTAAATAAATATGGCAGTACTTTGTAAGATCTCATCAATTAAATAAATATGGCAGTACTTTGTAAGATCTCATAAATTGAATATGGCAGTACTTTGTAAGATCTCATAAATGAAATAAATATGGCAGTACTTTGTAAGATCTCATCAATGAAATAAATATGGCAGTACTTTGTAAGATCTCATAAATTAAATATGGCAGTACTTTGTAAGATCTCATAAATGAAATAAATATGGCAGTACTTTGTAAGATCTCATCATTGAAATAAATATGGCAGTACTTTGTAAGATCTCATAAATTAAATAAATATGGCAGTACTTTGTAAGATCTCGTAAAGTAAATAAATATGGCAGTACTTTGTAAGATCTCATCAATGAAATAAATATGGCAGTACTTTGTAAGATCTCATAAAGGAAATAAATATGGCAGTACTATATAAGATCTCATAAATTAAATAAATATGGCAGTACTTCGTAAGATCTCATAACTTAAATAAATATGGCAGTACTTTGTAAGATCTCATAAAGAAAATAAATATGGCAGTACTATATAAGATCTCATAAATTAAATAAATATGGCAGTACTTCGTAAGATCTCATAACTTAAATAAATATGGCAGTACTATGTAAGATTTCATAAATTAAATAAATATGGCAGTACTATGTAAGATCTCATAAATTAAATAAATATGGCAGTACTTTGTAAGATCTCGTAAAGTAAATAAATATGGCAGTACTTTGTAAGATCGCATAAATGAAATAAATATGGCAGTACTTTGTAAGATCTCATAAAGGAAATAAATATGGCAGTACTTTGTAAGATCTCATAAATTAAATAAATATGGCAGTACTTTGTAAGATCTCATAAATGAAATAAATATGGAAGTAATATGTAAGATTTCATCAATGAAATAAATATGGCAGTACTTTGTAAGATCTCATAAATGAAATAAATATGGCAGTACTTTGTAAGATCTCATAATGAAATAAATATGGCAGTACTTTGTAAATCTCATAATGAAATAAATATGGCAGTACTTTGTAAGATCTCATAAATGAAATAAATATGGCAGTACTTTGTAAGATCTCATAAATTAAATATGGCTGTACTTTGTAAGATCTCATAAATGAAATAAATATGGCAGTACTTTGTAAGATCTCATCAATTAAATAAATATGGCAGTACTTTGTAAGATCTCATAAATTAAATAAATATGGCAGTACTTTGTAAGATCTCATAAATTAAATATGGCAGTACTTTGTAAGATCTCATAAATTAAATAAATATGGCAGTACTTTGTAAGATCTCATAAAGTAAATAAATATGGCAGTACTTTGTAAGATCTCATAAATTAAATAAATATGGCAGTACTTTGTAAGATCTCATAAATTAAATAAATATGGCAGTACTTTGTAAGATCTCGTAAAGTAAATAAATATGGCAGTACTTTGTAAGATCTCATAAATTAAATAAATATGGCAGTACTTGGTAAGATCTCATAAAGGAAATAAATATGGCAGTACTTTGTAAGATCTCGTAAAGTAAATAAATATGGCAGTACTTCGTAAGATCTCATAACTTAAATAAATATGGCAGTACTTTGTAAGATCTCATTAAAGGAAATAAATATGGCAGTACTTTGTAAGATCTCATAAAGTAAATAAATATGGCAGTACTTTGTAAGATCTCATAACTTAAATAAATATGGCAGTACTTTGTAAGATCTCGTAAATTAAATAAATATGGCAGTACTTTGTAAGATCTCATAAAGTAAATAAATATGGCAGTACTTTGTAAGATCTCATCAAGTAAATAAATATGGCAGTACTTTGTAAGATCTCATAAAGTAAATAAATATGGCAGTACTTTGTAAGATCTCATAAATTAAATAAATATGGCAGTACTTTGTAAGATCTCATAAAGGAAATAAATATGGCAGTACTTTGTAAGATCTCATAAAGTAAATAAATATGGCAGTATTTTGTAAGATCTCATAAATTAAATAAATATGGCAGAACTTTGTAAGATCTCATAAATTAAATAAATATGGCAGTACTATGTAAGATCTCATAAATTAAATAAATATGGCAGTACTTTGTAAGATCTCGTAAAGTAAATAAATATGGCAGTACTTTGTAAGATCTCATAAATTAAATAAATATGGCAGTACTTTGTAAGATCTCGTAAAGTAAATAAATATGGCAGTACTTTGTAAGATCTCATAAACTAAATATGGCAGTACTTTGTAAGATCTCATAAATTAAATATGGCAGTACTTTGTAAGATCTCATAAATTAAATAAATATGGCAGTACTTTGTAAGATCTCATAAAGTAAATAAATATGGCAGTACTTTGTAAGATCTCATAAATTAAATAAATATGGCAGTACTTTGTAAGATCTCATAAATTAAATAAATATGGCAGTTCTATGTAAGATCTCATAAATTAAATAAATATGGCAGTACTTTGTAAGATCTCGTAAAGTAAATAAATATGGCAGTACTTTGTAAGATCTCATAAATTAAATAAATATGGCAGTACTTTGTAAGATCTCGTAAAGTAAATAAATATGGCAGTACTTTGTAAGATCTCATAAATTAAATAAATATGGCAGTACTATGTAAGATCTCATAAATTAAATAAATATGGCAGTACTTTGTAAGATCTCGTAAAGTAAATACATATGGCAGTACTTTGTAAGATCTCATAAATTAAATAAATATGGCAGTACTATGTAAGATCTCATAAATTAAATAAATATGGCAGTACTTTGTAAGATCTCGTAAAGTAAATAAATATGGCAGTACTTTGTAAGATCTCATAATGAAATAAATATGGCAGTACTTTGTAAGATCTCATAATGAAATAAATATGGCAGTACTTTGTAAGATCTCATAAATTAAATAAATATGGCAGTACTATGTAAGATCTCGTAAAGTAAATAAATCTGGCAGTACTATGTAAGATCTCATAAATTAAATAAATATGGCAGTACTTTGTAAGATCTCGTAAAGTAAATAAATATGGCAGTACTTTGTAAGATCTCATAAAGTAAATAAATATGGCAGTACTTTGTAAGATCTCATAAAGTAAATAAATATGGCAGTACTTTGTAAGATCTCATAAAGTAAATAAATATGGCAGTACTTTTTAAGATCTCATAAATTAAATAAATATGGCAGTACTTTGTAAGATCTCATAAAGGAAATAAATATGGCAGTACTTTGTAAGATCTCATAAAGTAAATAAATATGGCAGTACTTTGTAAGATCTCATAAATTAAATAAATATGGCAGAACTTTGTAAGATCTCATAAATTAAATAAATATGGCAGTACTATGTAAGATCTCATAAATTAAATAAATATGGCAGTACTTTGTAAGATCTCGTAAAGTAAATAAATATGGCAGTACTTTGTAAGATCTCATAAATTAAATAAATATGGCAGTACTTTGTAAGATCTCGTAAAGTAAATAAATATGGCAGTACTTTGTAAGATCTCATAAACTAAATATGGCAGTACTTTGTAAGATCTCATAAATTAAATATGGCAGTACTTTGTAAGATCTCATAAATTAAATAAATATGGCAGTACTTTGTAAGATCTCATAAAGTAAATAAATATGGCAGTACTTTGTAAGATCTCATAAATTAAATAAATATGGCAGTACTTTGTAAGATCTCATAAATTAAATAAATATGGCAGTTCTATGTAAGATCTCATAAATTAAATAAATATGGCAGTACTTTGTAAGATCTCGTAAAGTAAATAAATATGGCAGTACTTTGTAAGATCTCATAAATTAAATAAATATGGCAGTACTTTGTAAGATCTCGTAAAGTAAATAAATATGGCAGTACTTTGTAAGATCTCATAAATTAAATAAATATGGCAGTACTATGTAAGATCTCATAAATTAAATAAATATGGCAGTACTTTGTAAGATCTCGTAAAGTAAATAAATATGGCAGTACTTTGTAAGATCTCATAAATTAAATAAATATGGCAGTACTATGTAAGATCTCGTAAAGTAAATAAATATGGCAGTACTATGTAAGATCTCATAAATTATATAAATATGGCAGTACTTTGTAAGATCTCGTAAAGTAAATAAATATGGCAGTACTTTGTAAGATCTCATAATGAAATAAATATGGCAGTACTTTGTAAGATCTCATAATGAAATAAATATGGCAGTACTTTGTAAGATCTCATAAATTAAATAAATATGGCAGTACTATGTAAGATCTCGTAAAGTAAATAAATATGGCAGTACTATGTAAGATCTCATAAATTAAATAAATATGGCAGTACTTTGTAAGATCTCGTAAAGTAAATAAATATGGCAGTACTTTGTAAGATCTCATAAATTAAATAAATATGGCAGTACTATGTAAGATCTCATAAATTAAATAAATATGGCAGTACTTTGTAAGATCTCGTAAAGTAAATAAGTATGGCAGTACTTTGTAAGATCTCATAAATTAAATAAATATGGCAGTACTATGTAAGATCTCGTAAAGTAAATAAAGATGGCAGTACTTTGTAAGATCTCGTAAAGTAAATAAATATGGCAGTACTTTGTAAGATCTCATAAATTAAATAAATATGGCAGTACTATGTAAGATTTCATCAATTAAATATGGCAGTACAATGCTTTATATTTTTATTTTCATCAAATAGTTATTATAATTAGTCCTAAAAGAAAAAAGTGTTCGTTTCCTGTAACCCGACCGGCCGTGATTTTTACCCCACGACCGTATTTTTCACAATTATATCCAAAAAAATCACAATCTGAAAAAAACTTTTTTTTGGTAAATACAGACCAGTAAGGATACTAGTCTTAATATAAGCTGGTGTCAAAACTAGTCTGTATTTACCAAAAACACAACTTAAAACTAAGGGATATTAAACTGTGAAAATAAAAGTGAAACAAGTTTTTTTCTCTTTTGTTATAATATTTCAAAATGTTCATAATTTCTAGAAAAATGCCGCTATTTTTCACAATGGCACAACCACAGGCTGCATTCACAAAACACATAAAAAAACACTGGGATCACTCTTCGTCCGTCGTCCGTCCATCGTCGTCGTCGTCTTTAAGTTTTCTTCAAACGACTTCTCTTCAAAAACCGCTTAGCTAATTTTGACCAAACTTCACATGGGTGATCCTTAGATGAATGCTTTTTAGATTTGTTAAACTAAGGTCAGCACGACATCCAAGATGGCCGCCATTACCATATATGGTTGAAACCTTAAAAAATCTTCTTCTCAAGAACCGCTGGACAGATTTCAACAGTTTTTGTTTTAAGATGATTGCCAACGCCTAGACTATCAAGTTTGTTCAAATGAAGTCCCCGGGGTCAAAAATGAACTTATGGTCCTCTACTAAGTTTGTTCAAATGGTGACCCTGGGGTCAAATTTGTCCCTGCCCCAGGGTTCACAGTTTTACATAGACTTATATATTGGAAAAAAAATCAAAAAATCTTCTTCTCGGAAACTACTAGAGCCAGAGGTTTGATATTTTGCATTTACTATAAGCTTATGGTCCTTTACCAAGTTTGTTCAAATTGTGACCCTCGGGTCACATTTGGACCCGCCCTAAGGGTCACATGTTTTACATAGACATGTATAAGGAAAAACTTAAAAGTCTTCTCTGAAACTGCAAGAGCCAGATGTTTAATATTTTGCATTTGCTTTAAGCTTATTGTCCTCTAACAAGTTTGTTCAAATGGTAACCCAGGGGTCACATGTGGCCCCACCCCGGGGGTCACAGTTTTACATACATAGGCTTGTATAGGCAAAAACTGAAAAAAAACTTCTTCTCTGGAACCACATGGCACAGAGCTCTCGTGTATTACATGTAGCATAAGCTTATCTTCCTCTACAAAGTTTGTTTAAATGGTGACCCTGCGATCAAATTTGTCCCCGCCCCGGGGGTGACAGATTTACAGAGACTTATATAGGATTTTTTTTTTAAATCTTCTCCTCGGAAACTGCAAGAGCCTGAGGTTTGATATTTTGCATTTACTATCAGCTTATGGTCCTTTTCCAAGTTTGTTCAAATGGAGACCCTTGGGTCACATTTGGCACATTTGGCCCCGCCCCAAGTGTCACAAGTTTTACATAGACATGTATAGGGAAAAACTTAAAACATCTTCTTCTCTGAAACTGCAAGAGCCAGAGGTTTAATATTTTGCATTTGCTTTAAGCTTATGGTACTCTACCAAGTTTGTTCACATGGTGACCCAGGGGTCACATGTGGCCCCACCCCAGGGGTCACAGTTTTACATAGGCTTGTATCGGGAAAAACTGAAAAAAAATCTTCTTTTCTGGAACCACATGGCACAGAGCTCTCGTGTATTACATGTAGCATCAGCTTATGGTCCTCTACAAAGATTTTTCAAATGGTGACCCTGGGATCAAATTTGTCCCCGCCCCAGTGGTCACAGATTTACATAGACTTATATAGGATTCTTTTTTAAAAATCTCCTCGGAAACTGCAAGAGCCTGAGGTTTGATATTTTGCATTTACTATAAGCTGATGGTCCTTTTCCCAGTTTGTTCAAATGGTGACCGTTGGGTCACATTTGGCACATTTGGCCCCGCCCTAAGGGTCAAATGTTTTACATAGACATGTATAGGGAAAAACTAAAAAAATCATCTTCGCTGAAACTGCAAGAGCCAGAGGTTTAATATTTTGCATTTGCTATAAGCTTATGGTCCTCTACCAATTTTATTCCAATGGTGACCCTGGGGTCACATTTGGCCCCGCCCCGGGGGTTCACAACTTTACTACAAAGCTCTCACTCATATATTACATATAGCCCTGGGGTCACATTTGGCCCTGCCCCAGGTGTTACACTCTAGCACCTTCATTTTGTACTTGATCAGGGTTTGACATTAACAGAACTTTGTCCCCTTGTCCCGTGCCATGCAGATTCTACTGGGGACAATTTAATTGTCCCAGGTGACCCGTCCCACGGACAACTACATTTTATAACAAGAAATGAATTTCACATCTTTAAAACTTGTGACTGAAAAAATGTCAAAACTTTGGTGAGCACATTGTAAATGACAAATAAAACCCAGGGTTCGACACTAACATTTTTTGTCAGGGATCCGACTGGAATCCCTACTTTGTACATCTGGGTGCCCACTTCAACATTAGGGATCCCACATAAAACAAAGAGCATTTTAGTCTGCCTAGCGAGAGCGATTAATATTAGGGATCCTCGATAATAGAGGTAAAATGTAAGGCAAACTGAATTACCTTTTCGGACAATTTTTGTGCTCGATGTCGATTAAATAATCTATAAAGTGTGTCCTTAATAAAAACCTGACGGCAAAATCAGGGTTCCCAGTGGAATCCCCAGTTTCTAGATGCAGGGATCCCACCTGAAAATCTGGGATCCTCGGGATCCTGGGACACTGTTAGTGTCGAACCCTGAAAACCCATCTTGTTTTCATTGGTGGAATGCAACTGAGGTAATGTAATGTCACTTTCATGATTGATCTTGTTTTTGTATCATTTTTACATGAAGTAAATTTGACTGGGGACAAGTAAATTGTTTAAGTTACTTGTCCTATCCTATGGACAAGTCGCTGAAAAAAAATTTCAAACCCTGTTAATAATTTATCAAACGTTGTCAGTGTCTTCATATCAGTGTTGTTATACACAACAGAGCCACATTTCTTAAACAATCTTAAACAAACTTGTACAGATTGTATATGACCATAAGATTTCGAAGAAGTTTGATAATGTGCCAGTATTCAGGTGATCGATTTAGGGCCATTTTGGCCATCTTGTTTTATAAAGGTAATACATTCGCGACGATGACGACGCAAATGAATTATTATGCCAGTCCCATTACTTAGCAATGACCGTTTCCGTTTTCGATTTTCAATACATACATGTACGTCCTTTTGGCATTGACAGTTGTCAATTTGAAGTTCGCTTTTCTCATTGGAATCAAGCATACAGTCAAAAATGTAGATAAATCTCAAGATAATATTTTAATTTACTTGTTGCGAAGAAATAAATTCAAAATCGATTGAATATTGTGTTACGCATTCGCGGATTACACAAAATGTCAGCCATTTGCATTCAATATTATTACGCATTCGCGGATTACACAAAATGTCAGCCATTTGCATTCAATATTATCATGATGTTATTTTTCAAAGCATATTTCGCCTATTCATAAACTTGATTCTTACAAATTATAATATTACGTTTGTTTGAAATTTTGAAGGTTAAAGTGAATGTAGCGCCACAGCCAAACTATCTCTATTATTGAGAGTTATGAAAAAAAATGAATAAAGGTGAAAGAATTTCCAAAATCGGATGATAAACAAAGAAGTTATGATTATTTGAAGGTTCTGTTGAAACGGATGTGGAAGTCGCCATTTTGAGAGCTATGACATCACAGTTCTAATGACCATAAATGGAATATTTATAAATATGAAAAATTACTGATTAATAGAAAAAAGTGACAGTTACTGTATGAAAAATATGTATACTTAATGGCAATAATGCTTTATATGACCAGTAAATGATTTTGCATTCATTTGCAGCGACTTTCTTTGCTTTAAATGATTTTGATCAATATTCCATATATGGTAATTTGGAACTATGACATCATAGTTCTAAAAATGGCGGCTCCCATATTCGTTTTAGAACCATCTTTAAATGGTCATATCTTTTTTGTTGATCATCCGATTTTGATAATTCTTTCACCTTTTTCCAAGTTTTTCAGAACTCTCAATAATAAAGCTTGCTTGTCTGTGGCGCTACATTCCCTTTAATATTATTTTAAAACTAAGTTAGATGATGGATGTTCTACAATTCTGAAGATTTCAATGGATGAAAGTATACCATTTATGGAAGGGGTTTCCCTGGAATACATGTCACGTGATACATCTATTTCTAAACTTTCAATCAAAATTGAGCGCACTTGAGAGAAGCAGATCGACCTATTGCGAATATCGCTTGTTGTTTACATCAGCTACTGTAGACCACAATGCACTCGACAGCTACACCAAGACGATTTGGGAGTTTGTTCTAGAAACACAACACAAACAATAGACTTGTTTTATGCAACAGTCAACTTAAAGTCTTTAATTCTGGTGTTATATATAATTTGAAAGACACGGGTAATTGAAGTCTCAAAAAAAAAAAAAAAAAAAAATCCGACCTACCGACCCCTATTTTCAGCTCTACTGGTCGAAAAAAAGCTTATATTGTTCAATGATTAACAAACACTGCCCCTTCAAATAATGACAAACCTATAAAAAGTCACGATGCTCAGGGCCTTTTTACCGGTTTTTGGGAAGGGGCCTTTTGCCCTTAATTGGGTGAAAAAATCCATAAATGGGGACTGAAATTTCAAGGTAAGTTAAACAAGAGGCCCAAGAGGGCATGTTGGCGCTCTACTGGCTCAAGATAAAGTTTATGTATAAGGAAGGGGCCATAAGTCTTTCAAAAATCATGCAACTGGAACATGGTGATGATATACGGTACGCAACTAGGCTTGGTACTGATCATCCCTGCAAAGTTTTGTTGAAATCCAGCCAGAGGTTTAGGAGAACAAGTCTAGAAAAAGTTAGTGTAATAAAACCTTTAAGGGCTCATAACTCTGCCAAAATTCATTCAACCAGAACATGGCAATGACAGGACAGGCTTAGTACTGATCATTCCCGCCAAGATTCGCTGAAATCTGGCAAAGTGTTCAGAAGGGACTAATCTGGATAAAGTTTGTGTATTAAAAGATTTAAAGGGCCTTAACTCCGCCAAAAAACATTCAACCGAAAAATGGCGATGATATGCACAACTAGGCTTGATACTGATCATCCTTTAATGCTTAAGTTTTGTCTATATCCAACCAGGGGTTCAGGAGAACTAGCCAGGAAAAAATTGTGGTATCAAAATCCTTTAAAGGGCCATAACGCGACAATGACATGCACAACTAGTTTTGGTCCCTGCAAAGTTTCATTGAAATCTGATGAGGGGTTCAGGAGAAGTAGATCAGACAAAGTTTGCGCATTAAAACCTTTAAAGGGCCATAATCTGCCAAAAAGCATTCAACCGGAACACGGCAATGATTTGCACAACAAGACATGGAATTTATCATCCCTTAAAAGTTTCGTTTAAATCCGGCCATGGGTTCAGGAGAACTAGTCAGAACAAAGTTTGTGTATTAAAACCTTTAAAGGGCCATAACTCCACCAAAATCATTCAACAGGAACACAGCAATGATTTGCACTAGACATGGAATTGATCATCCCTAAAACGTTTCGTTTAATCCGGCCAGGGGTTCAGGAGAACTAGTCGTAACAAAGTTTGTGTATTAAAACCTTTAAAGGGCTATAATTCCGCCAGAATCATTCAACTGGAACATGGTGACTATGTACAACTAGACTTGGTACTGATCATCCATGCAAAGTTTCAATGAAATCCGGCCAAATGATGGTCATTTTTTTACTATATGAGGCCAAGATATAGCATCTTTCAGAAAACCTAGTGCCATGACTCCGAATATAAATTATGTAAGGCCAAAAAAATAAATACCTGTGTTTCCGGTGCCCTGACCGACCCTATTTTTAAGGGGCCGACCCTAAAACCTTTAATAAAAAAAAAATATATATATATATATTTTTTTGATTTGTTCTGAACAATGATTTATCACAATATATCAAGGTAAACTGACATCACAGAGAAACTTGTATGGGGTTTATGAGATAAATACATGTAAAATCTCACAATATCTTGTTCCAAAAAAAACACTGCAGATCCCTTTGGAGGGGTAGGCAGAGGGGTAGAATCCCCCCAAATTCAACATGTTAATTTTATCATTTTTTGTTCATGTTCATTAAAGGTCTTCATCATTATCCCTGCATTGTTTCAGGTGCCATCTTGCTCACATCAAAAGAGCAGTGGCAGAAAAACAAAAAACGTGGCTCCAGCGTAAATGGAGTTTCTACGATAGAATTTGCAGCAACTCTGCAGTTCAGGGTGAGAAGGTTCTAGGCCCATTTTCCATATTTTATCTCGATGTACATGGAGGATGAGCCTGGCATGTTCATGGCTTTTAGGCGCCATATAACCTTTCTTGTGTTGGTGCGCCTTAAAACCCCAATACCAAAAAAAAAAAAGGAAGAAAATGCCTACCTACCGACCCTATTTTTTTTAGAGCATGCAATAGGAAACACACCTATACAGACAGACCGACAGACAATGTCTTCCTAGTAAGGGGGGAATGTTTTGGAAATTGAGAATATGACCCAATAGCCCAGCCATTTCACACCTGACATTTGCCAACCGATCACGGTTAATGTAGTGTTTACCTCAGATTTTAAAAGGTCATTTTTAAGCGCGCTTAATTATGTAAAACGGGCATTTTCGAGAAACTTCAAAATGAAACGAACAAAAATGTCAATTTTATTAATGCAAAGGAAATAAAATATAAAGTTGTTATAAGGCTTGAAAAAATAGATTTGTTTCTGGTTACATCCTCAAGAAAAGATGGGTCGGTAGGTAGGGATTTTTTTATTTTAATGTTATCCACTGTGTAATAACAAGCTTACAGATGGTACCACGCGGATAACTGACCGTTTTTAGTTATAGACGAAAATCGCAGCGATTTTGCTGCGGATTGTCACCGGCAAACATCCCTGTGACTGTCAAAATCACTGCGATTGGAAAATGCAATGTCGAAGAAAGTGTTCGACGTGTTTCTCGGTGTTAAGTTCGCGGCGAATCGCAGGGGAGTCCAACAGACAATACATTGTTTAAAAATAATAGTTGAAATATTTTAAAAATCGCCAATCTAATAATACATGTTCCCATTATTGACCTGACTAAACCTCAGACGGGTTAACCGCATTGAACAAGGTCATCAAAAATGTGTAAAAAAAATCAGAATAGAAACTACAGTCTACTATGCATAGAGTCAAAGGCTGCGCGCGCAAACAAAAACGTACATTGTACCAGACAAATACTCACACGCTTTAGTACACGTTGCTAACGTCCCGGTTTTTCTATTTATAGAAATTATGCAAAAAAATATTTAAAATGTTCACGGAAGCTGAGATTTCAAGTTCAAAGTTCACCTATAAAAAACTTTTCCCAGATAGTTTTTGTCATTGTTTACCAGATTTGCGCGATTAAGGATTGTTATCCAATCTTCGAAGATCGCTTATTTTATTAATCTGTTGATTATGTTGGACATACTTATTGACGAAGTTTGGTAAATTATTTGTTATACAAGATAAAACAATAATTTTTTTAAATTTACTAGATTAATACAGTAAATTCAAAATGTTTATTGTTATTAGTGCAATGGCGAACGCCGATTTCCCGGTTGCTGTTTCCAGAGATCTAAGAAATTATTGTTTTATATTGCGTTTGTGCTGTTAACAACGATTTTGGCTAAATAAAACATGAAAAGTTACAGTCAACACATTTGTTTTAAAACAATTATTTCGCAATTAAAAAGGAAAACAATGAACAGTTCAATTGCCGTGAAACACCGGCGAGTACTCACTGGGGTTCACCTCGATTATGACCGAGAATCCCCATATTTTAATCGCGGGGTATAAAATGTTTGAGTGACATTTCACAAAATCTCGGGCGCAAAATTGGCATGTCCGCGGTGAAAAAAATTGCCGCGCTGAGTGATCCGCGTGATACCATCTTCTGCGCATATTGCCGTGTATACACATTTTTGTTGTACAGGAGTAGTATTTTGGTCACACCCTCAACAAAAATTTAGGTCGGGGGTAAACAAATATGGTCGGTCGGGTAACCAGAAACAAACCTATTTTTTTGTCAGGCCTAAAAAATAATACATTTACATGCATAGGAAAATTCATTTCTGCACACGGTAGGATATAGTGTGCGTGCAATTGAGATTGGTTCGACCGTCTGCTTGACCTCCGAAAAAAAACACCAACATACACCATTAATCTCCTTATAAAATTATTATAATAACAGATGGCAAATATTAAAAGATACAATTTCCTGTGGTTACATGTGTAATCGAGTCCTCCCTCATTTATTTGTTTTAGTTGATTTTCTAGATTCTCTCTTTATGCCCCCGAAAATTTCCGGGGGCATGTCCGTCCGTCCGTCCGTCTGTCTGTCCGTAGACACAATGTTGTCCAATCAATAACTTTTGTTAGGAATGAGGTATTGCGATGAAACTCGCAGGGTAGGTAGCTTATATGGAAAGGAAGCTTGGATTGCATTTGGAGTCACTGGTGTCAAAGTCAAGGTCACTGTTACTAAAAATATCAAAAAGGTTTCCCCTCAATACTTTTGTTAGGAGTGAGGTATTGCGATGAAACTTGCAGGGTAGGTAGCTTATATGGAAAGGTAGCTTGAGATTGCATTTGGGGTCACTGGGGTCAAGGTCACTTACTTAAAATATAAAAAAGGTTTCCGCTCAATAACTTTTGTTAGTAGTGAGGTATTGCGATGAAACTTGCAGGGTAAGTAGCTTATATGGAAAGAAAGCTTGGAATTGCATTTTGGGGTCAAGGTCAAGGTCACTGTTACGAAAATAGAAAAACGGTTTCCGCGCAATAACTTTTGTTAGGAATGAAGTATTGTGATGAAACTGTCAGGGTAGGTAGATTATATGGAAAGGAAGCTTGGGATTGCATTTGGGGTCACTGGGGTCAAAGTCAAGAATGTTTTCCCCCATACAGTAATAGTAAAAACCTTGAGCGGGGGGTATTTGTTAGCCTTTGGCTTACAATTCTAGTTATTTCTGAAGCCGTTTGTGACTGATTTGTGTTGGTCGTTTAAACTGAATTGTTTCATTTATTTGGTCATGTGTTAACGTTTACAACATATAGTAAAGGTGACAGCCCCAGTTGTGACGATATTCTGTTGTACAAGTTTTTGTTTGTATATTATACTGTACTGGTTTAAGGGTAGACATATATACTCCTTCCAGAATGAACAGAAAGTAGAGCCAATCAAACCTTTGTCATGTAATTGAGATTCGGTCATCCCCTTAAAATATAACCAAGGCTTTGGGATCTTTCTTGAAAAATTAGAAGGTGACTGCAGCTTTCTCAACATGTGTGAAAATAATCATGCAAAGAAAGGACCATAATTTGGTGGCTCAGAAATGCTCTTACTGTGTGGTTTAGGGGTATGTGCACAATTAGGTCAAATATGGTATGCCTATTTTATTATTATACTTGTAAATGTTCATTGCTGATTTTAATTCCTAATTTATTTTTTCAATACTCCGGTTATTGAGGTGTTTTTTATGCCCCCGAAGGGCGGCATATATTAGTCGCATTGTCCGTCCGTCAGTCAGTCAGTCTGTCCGTCAGTTCGTACAGTCGTGACCGGTCAATAACGTCGGCATTCCTGGACGGATTTTCAATTGAAATGAATTGAATTGGGGTTATACGGCGCACCAACACATGAAAGGTTATATGGCGCCTAACAGGAATGAACATGCCAGGCTCATCCTCCACGTACATAGAGATAAAATCTGGAGAATGGGCCTAGAACCTTCTCACCTGCAGAATTGCAGAGTTGCTGCAAATTCTATTGTAGACACTCCATTTACTCTGGAGCCACAATTTTGAGCCAGATGGCTCCTGAAACAATGCAGGGGTCATGATGAAGACCTTTAATGAGCATGAACAAAAAATGATAAAATGAACATGAATTTGGGACGGGGTGTTCTACCCCTCTGCCTACCCCTCCAACGGGTCTGCAGTGGCCCTATTCTTTGCCCCGGAACCAAACGGGGCCCCGGAACCACACGGGGAGGACTGATTTTCAAATAACTTGGCACAAGTGCTCACCACAACAAGATGACGTTTCGCCCACAAAATACAGGTCCATGGCTCCAAGGTCAAGGTCACACTTAAAGGTCAAATTTCAAAAAGAAGTGCTTTAACTCCGACATTCATGGACGGATTTTCAAACAACTTGGCACAAGTGCTCATCACAACAAGACGAAGTACCGCATGCAAAATGTAAGTCTGTGGCTCTAAGGCCATGGTCACACTTAGAGGTCAAAGGTCAAAACCACTTCGGGGCATTTGTCACAGTGACATTTCTTGTGTTTTTATGGGATGCCGAGTTGTCCGTCGTCCGTCGTCGGCGTTAACTTCTGTCTCCTTACGACGATAGGGCCTTCATTTTTTATCTGATCTTAACCAAACTTTTACAGATTGTTAATATTAATGAAAGCTCGGATGAGTTTGAAAACCAGCCAGATCAAACAAGTAGCAGCGGAGTTATGGCCCTTGATTTAGTTAAAAATGCTATATTTTGCATCGTTAAGACGATAGAGGCATCATTGTTCATCCGATCTTTACCAATCTTTATCAGATTGTTAATGTTGTTGAAAGCTCGAATAAGTTTGAAAACCAGCCATATCGGACTAGTAACAGCGGAGTTATGGCCCTTGATTTAGTTAAAAATGCTCTATTTTGCCTCGTTAAGACGATAGGAGCTTCATTGTTCATCCGATCTTTACCAAACTTTATCAGATTGATTATATCAATGAAAGCTCTGACACGTTCGAAAACCACTCATATCGGATTAGTAACAGCGGAGTTATGGCCCTTGATTTAGTTAAAAATGCTATATTTTGCCTCGTTAAGACGTTTTCATCCGATCTTTACCAAACTTTATCAGATTGTTAATGTCAGGTTCGAAAACCAGCCAGATCTAACCAGTAACCGCGGAGTTATGGCCCTTAATTTTGTTAAAAATTCTACAATTTGCCTTGTCATACGATAGGGACTTGATGTTGCACGGTGGGGAATCAAAGGCACCATAACGCTATTGTTATGCGTTAAAATTGTCACCGTGCATTTTCCGTTACGGTGCCCAGCAAAGAAATTGTCGTCAAAAGGTGAGTGTGAAATTGTGTTTTTTTTATCAAGACGTTTTATGTCCAATTCCCCAAAATCGGGGAATGTCATTCCGGACAAATATGTCCAACCTTTATTTTGAAAGCAAAATAATTGAAAAAATGCCAAAATCTAATAGTGTAGAGCGTTTGGACTTTGCAAGAGTTCATTGTTGATTTGTCAAAATCAGAATGTTGTGACCATTCCTCAACGATCTGCAGGTCTATGCTAATATGTGACCTTCACACAACTGTGTAATGGGCAGACGGATGCTCTGGTACAAAAAAATGAATATTTTATGCCATATAAAATGCTATAAACCCATTTTTGAAACGTCGTGGTGCCCAGGTCGAGATTATGGTGCCCAGGTCGCGACATGGTGCCAAGTGCAAGTAACTTTAAAAGCAAAAAAACGGTCACATTTAATAAAATATACACAGGTATCCACTAAATAAATATTTGAATTGACTTGACCTGTGTTAAAATGTGTTTGTGGGGAAACTTAATTAAACTTCAAACTTCTAAATTGTCCAATTAGTCCATCCCTCCACAATCCCTGCTTTTTGCTTCGAACTCTGTTCATGTTCCCATTAATTATCCACCAAATAGTCTATATAGGACATAAGTAAAAGGCGAACTGGACAGCCAAACCAGTACTTGAGAAATGTGACCGTTTTCTTTTCTTTTAAAGTTATTTGCACTGGGCACCATGTCGCGACCTGGGCACCATAGTCTCGACCTGGGCACCACGACGTTTCAAAAAATGGGTTTATAGCATTTTATATTGCATATAATATTCAGTTTTTTGTACCAGAGCATCCGTCTGTCCATTACACAGTTGTATGAAGGTCAAATATTAGCATAGACCTGCAGATCGTTGAAGAATGGTCACAAAATTCTGATTTTGACAAATCAACAATGAACTCTTGCAAAGTCCAAACGCTCTTCACGATTAGATTTTGGCATTTTTTCAATTATTTTGCTTTCAAAATAAAGGTTGGACATATTTGTCCGGAATGACATTCCCCGATTTTGTGGAATTGGACATAAAACGTCTTGATAAAAAAATAATAATTTCACACTCACCTTTTGACGACAATTTCTTTGCTGGGCACCGTAACGGAAAATGCACGGTGACAATTTTAACGCATAACAATAGCGTTATGGTGCCTTTGATTCCCCACCGTGTGTTGCATCTGATCTTTGCCAAACTTTAGCAGATTTTATGACTTTCTTTTTTTATATTATTATTTTTATTTTAATTTTTTTTTAGATTTTTCTAGTTTTTTTTGTGTTTTTTTAATTATTATATATATATATTTTTTTTTTATTTTTTTTTATTATTATTTTTTTTTTTTTTTTTTTAATTTTTCTTTTTGAAATATTATTATTATTTTTTTTTTTTTTTTTTTTTTTTTTTAGCTCTGTTGGACCAGTCAGACCAGTAACAGAGGAGTTATGGCTCTTGATTTAGTTAAAAATGCTATATTTTGCCTCGTTAATACGGTAGGGGCTTCGTTTTTCATCTGATCTTTACCAAACTTTACCAGATTCTTTAGTTATGGCCCTTGATTTAGTTAAAAAGATGTTTTTTGCCCGAAACTTCCATAAAACAGTTAATGGCAGTCACTCGCTTCATTGATGTTATAAGAGCCGTGTTAGCCAGTAGAGCGTCCACAGGCCCTCTTGGGCCTCTTGTTTGGAAAAAAATGAAGCGGCCCAGGCTTTTCAATAGGGGGATAAAGAGGAAAATATTAATAGTGCGTTTTCGAGATATAGGGGGAACGGTGTATTAGGCAGAAACTGAACATTTGAGTGAGCAAATATGCAAAAACAGGTACATTTTAGATAAACTGTCATCTATAAATGTATCCCAAACAAAGCAATGTTGAGAAATAAGAGTGGGAAAAGTTGATGCTTAGCCAAAAAGATAAACATAATAACAAATAATAATAAAAATAAAAACATCGCGGCCAAAGAGGGGGAAATGGTAAGATTTTTTTCTACCAAATATCGGCACACGTTTCTGATTGAAGGAAAAAAGACCTGTATTGAAGGCTTTTCTAAATTTTAAAGCATAAATACATTCAAAAATAAATTTCTTCTCTGGAGCTGCGTCATAACTATGTTGACTGCAATTACGTAAATGTGATTTTTATTTTAGGTGTTACGTATTGCAGCCTTGCTGTGGCATTACTTTGTGTAGCTGTTATGTTTATCAATTGGTGGTTGGCCCTGGTCATCTTTGCTGCTGCGGCCATATTTCTGATTGACCGCTACTGCAAATCAGGTAAGCTTGACTTCTCTGGATATTTGCCATTGTCTTTGACAAAAAATACCAAATTTTCTGAACCTCCATAAATACACTGGAAATATAAATGTGAATGTTCTTCTTAGCTACAAGAGATTATATTGATAGCTTTATCTGATTGTGTGGTACAAGCTATGGCGTTTCTGGGAAGGAGGCATATGAAATTCTGAGATGCAAGACATTTCATACCATGGACGTGTCGTAACCAAGATTTTGTTGACTGAAAAGTCCTGTGCGACTTAATTTTACCAAAATTTCAGGCGTCAAATAGTTGGTTACCATCTAAATTAAATAGAAAAACCAGGCGTCAACTAGACGGAAGCAACACGGAAAGTAGCAGGAATTTGAAGCGTTATATGCAGGGTTCAAATTTAGTGACAGTATGGACTGACAACATTTCGCCAGAAGCATTTTTGAGTCGTCATGCGTGAGCATGGCTGACTCTTTGGAGTCATGTATACCCTCTGGCCAATTCTTTTCTTGCGCTACCACTTGCGCCAAATGAAAAAAGTTGGAGCCAAATTGGAGAAATTGGAGCCATTTGGCACTAATGGCCCAAGCCATATTTCTTCTAGAGTTTTATGTATAAATGTATTTTAAATGTAAAAATAAGAGATATGGTTTATATCTGGTACACTAAGGAATGAAATGAATAAAACCAAACAATATTAATAAAAATTATTTATATATATATGTTTCGAACCCCTAATATCTGGAAAGTTTCTACATCGCATTTTGCTCAGATCAACTAGCTGAACCTAATGACAGCAGGAATCATACATAGAGGCTTTCATTTGATTGTTTAAGATGTATAGGTAGGCCTTAATATCAGTTACAAGTTCAGAACCTGCCGTTTTTTCGTATTTCCGGAACCGCGAAAACACATGACATTCGCTTATCTTTACGTCTTTTTATGCCCCCGAAGGATGGCATATAGTAGTCGCACTGTCTGTCCGTTCGTCTGTACAATCGTGTCCGCTTCATAACTCTGACAATAATGGACGGATTTTCAAATAACTTCGCACAATTGCTCACCACAACAAGACGACGTGTCGCGCACAAAATCCAGGTCCGTGGCTCCAAGGTCAAGGTCACACTTAGAGGTCAAAATTCAAAATCCGTTCGTCTGTACAATCGTGTCCGTTTCATAACTCTGATAATAATTGATGGATTTTCAAATAACTTCGCACAAATGCTCAACACAACAAGACGACGTGTCGCGCACAAAATCCAGGTCCATGGCTCCAAAGTCAAGGTCACATTTAGAGGTCAAAGTTCAAAATCCGTTTGTCTGTACAATCGTGTCCGCTTCATAACTCTGACAATAATGGACGGATTTTCAAATAACTTTGCACAATTGCTCACCACAACAAGACGACGTGTCGCGCACAAAATCCAGGTCCGTGGCTCCAAGGTCAAGGTCACACTTAGAGGTCAAAATTCAAAATCCGGTTGTTTGTACTATCGTGTCCGCTTCATAACTCTGACAATAATGGGCTGATTTTCAAATAACTTCGCACAATTGCTCACCACAACAAGACGACGTGTCACGCACAAAATCCAGGTTCGTGGCTCCAAGGTCAAGGTCACACTTAGAAGTCAAAAGTCAAAATCTGTTCGTCTGTACAATCGTTTCCGCTTCATAACTCTGACAATAATGGACGGATTTTCAAATAACTTCGCACAATTGCTCACCATAACAAGACGACGTGTCGCGCACAAAATCCAGGTCCGTGGCTCCAAGGTCAAGGTCACACTTAGAGGTCAAAATTCAAAATCCGTTCGTCTGTACAATCGTGTCCGTTTCATAACTCTGATAATAATTGATGGATTTTCAAATAACTTCGCACAAATGCTCAACACAACAAGACGACGTGTCGCGCACAAAATCCAGGTCCGTGGCTCCAAGGTCAAGGTCACATTTAGAGGTCAAAGGTCAAAACAAAATGCTTTCGTGTCCGATTAATAACTCTGACATTCATGGACAGATTTTCAAATAACTTGGCACAATTTCTCACCACAACTAGACGACGTGTCACGCACAAAACCCAGGTCTGTGGCTCTAAGGTAAGGACACAGTTAGAGGTCAAAGGTCAAAACAAATTGCTTTCGTCTCCGGTTAACAACTCTGACATTCATGGACAGATTTTCAAATAACTTGGCACAATTGCTCACCACAACTAGACGACGTGTCGTGCACAAAACCCAGGTCCGTGGCTCCAAGGTCAAGGTCACATTTAGAGGTCAAAGGTCAAATTGTGTCCAGTCAATAACTCTGGCATTCCTGGACGGATATTCAAATAACTTGGCACAAGTGCTCAGCACAACCAGACGACCAGCTGTTACCTTCACCGCGTGCACGTCGCTGCCTGGGCACTGCCGACGTTCAGGATACCGAGAACTTGTCATTCTCAGGGACTGGGTATATTGAACGTCGGTAGACTGAGAGTGAAGGTGTCTCCTGCGTCCCATCACAGCACACATCATCTGATGTCTCCAGATCCCTGAAGTCGGAACAGGTCCGCGGGCTGAAGCTGCAACGGACCTATACTCAACCATAATCCTCGGTCACCTACGTTGCAGTGGAAGCCGATATTCGACCTTAGTTCTTCACAAACTACAGAAGACCTAAGGGGGACAGAGACATCGGGCGGTGTGTGCGGCGCAGGGGTCATACTGTGATGGGTGTGGCCCCAAACAGAGAACCCGACCAGTAGCGGATGTAGGACAACCACCTTAGCGGATGTAGGCCACCTTGACCAGACCACTTCAACGCCACAGCGAAACTACATAGAGCAGCAGTGACACAACACTACATACCTACAATAGATAAGAAGCGACTACACTACACAGCAACACCAGATCAACCAACACACTTCATCTAGAACAGTCCAGACTCTATTGTGCCCATTGCGGCAGGGCTACCTTGTCGTGTTTGTTGGTGGAGGGACTATAAACCTCAAAACTACACACACACACACACACACACACACACACACACACACACACACACACACACACACACACACACACACACACACAAACGCACAACCAGACGACATGTCGCGCACAAAATCCAGGTCTGTCGCTCCTAGGTCAAGGTCACACTTAAGAGTTGTTTTTTTAGCTCTACTGGCCAAGGGCCAGCAGAGCTTATGGGATGGTGTGTTGTCCGTCGTTCGTCGTCCGTTAACTTTTCTTCAAACGACTTCTCAGAAACCGCTTGGCTAATTTTAACCAAACTTCACAGGGATGATCCTTAGATGAATGCTTTTTAGATTTGTTAAAATTAAGTCAGCGCTACATCCAAGATGGCTGCAATTGCCATATATGGTCGAAACCTTAAAATATCTTCTTCTCCAGAACCGCTGGACAGATTTCAACAGTTTTTCTTTTAAAATGATCGACAACGCCTACACTATCAAGTTTTTTTCAAATAAAGTTCCCCGGGGTAAACAATGGCCGTGCCCCGGGGGTCCAAAATTTGTATATTGAGGTTTTGCATGTTTTTCATATAGGAAAAAACTTTAAAAAATCTTCTTCTCTGAAACCACAAGGCACAGAGCTCTCATGTATTACATGTAGCATCAGCTTATGGTCCTCTACTAAGTTTGTTCAAATGGTGACCCTGGGGTCAAATTTGTCCCCGCCCCGGGGGTCACAGTTTTACAAAGACTTATATAGGATTTTTTTAAAAAAAAACTTCTTCTCGGAAACTACAACAGGTCGAGGTTTGATATTTTGCATTTACTATAAGCTTATGTTCCTTTACCAAGTTTGTTCAAATGATGACCCTCGGTTCACATTTGGCCCCGCCCCAAGGGTCACATGTTTTACATAGACATGTATAGGGAAAAACTTAAAAAATCTTCTTCTCTGAAACTGCAGGAGCCAGAGGTTTAATATTTTGCATTTGCTATAAGCTTGTGGTCCTCTACCAAGTCTATTCAAATGGTGACCCATATTTTTCTGTTATTTGTATAGGAAATACTGGGAATAGAAAAGCTATATCTACTCGTTTGCTCTACTGGGAAATATCTCCCAGTGGGAAATATTTCCTTTCCGTGGGAAATATTTCCCAGTGGGAGATATTTCCAAGTACGGAACATTGCTCGACCTTTTCCGTCAGTGGCAGGAATGCCAAATTACGTTCCGATTGTTTTACGGACGTCTTCGTCAGATTTTGCCACTAGGAAATAACGATTACGGAAATTAACGAAGAGTTCCGGTTCCACTTGTTTTGTTTGTATGACGCAACGTCGTCTTGGATGACGTAACGTCGTCTTGGCGTTCTCGTGCAAACTGGTGTAAAAAGGCGTGAATCATTAGAAATATTGATAAAATATCATTTTAATTTATGTAATATATAGTTTAATAACCAGTGTTTTTGAGATACTGAAAATATCTCCCGAGGTAGAGAAATGGCCCCGATATATAAACTCGTGCTCTGCACTCGTTCTTATATCGGGGCCATTTCTCTACCTCGGGAGATATTTCCCGTATCTCAAAAACACTGGTTATTAAACTCTATATTTTTTTATTTTTTTACTATTTTTTTTTTTTTACTATTTTTTTTTTTACTATTTTTTTTTCAATTTTTTTTTTTTTTTTACTATTTTTTTTAAATAAATCTGTTGGTTTCCTACAGGTCACTTCGGGGGCATTTGTCACTTACTGTGACATTTCTTGTTTAATTTATTTTGAAAAGATTAACTGCCATATACATTAAAAACATATTTTGGCAATGAAATACACATAAAACCTCCTGGAAACTGATTATTAAAACCAGTGTTTTGTGTAAAATGTTTGCATTTTTTTGTGAAATCCAGATTCAGACACCTCGAAATTATGAATGAACAAAAACAAAACAAATGTCACGTGGATCTAGTCAATCATGTAAAATATGTAAATTAATGAGGTGTTGATTTTTGTTTGATTGGTTAGAACCTGATCGGCTAGATATTATTCAGTGGTGTAATACTTTATGGCTGCAAGGTGTTGCATGAGAGAATTGACGAGGCAAAAACGACAGTCATCAGATGTTGTTAATTACCGGAACACTAAAGGTTATCAGCTTTGTTTGTTTATTTAATGTTACGTGTTCGCGCGTGGTAGGTTTCGATTAGTTAGTTATGTTGTTTTAGACTACATTCAATGTACACTCGTCACGGTGATTAGTGCTGAGGTCCATTTGTAACAGGCCGCTTACAGCAGAGAAATTAAACAAGTTTGGCTTTTTGGCAATTTCGATGTCGCCTAACACTTTCGCCAAAGTCTGAAATTTAGAGCCATTTTTTTTTTTTTTTCGCCATTGGCGATGCCCAGAGGCGGGCCTGTATATTGTCATTTCTGATGAAACTTCATAGGTGAATGCATTAGATTCTAATTTTCTATGATCACTTAGGGACTCGAGGTACAACATATATATAAAACAAGATATGTCCTCCTGTGTAAATGGGCCCCTTTACTTGGGTACAACTTGGGAAACTTGCAGTAAGTTATATGTTGTTACATTTTGCTCAGTGCAGAGCAAAAGGTTTTGTCATAATGCCACAATAACTAATCACACCCAACCACAGACTCCATAAAGCAAGTTGAGCGATACAGGCCTTCTTGGGCCTCTTGTTTTTGTAGAAAAAATTGTAGAAAAAAAAGTTTTTACTTCATTTTCATCTTACCGGTGCTGCAATAGCATTTCAAATAAAAAACCTGGTTTCGTAGAATTCCCAGGTTTCTTGTTCTTTTTCTTTTTGTATACCCCGAGTCGGACAGTCTGTTGATCTGTCTGTCGGTCAGTTGGTCATCGCTCGGTCGGTCTGTTGAATATTATGGAGCGAACTACGTTTACAGTTTTCCAGATATTGATTTGAAACTTAATATACATAATGAACATGAAGTGTACATGTGCGTGACACAATTTTAGTTTGGCTCGGTCAATTCCATGCAGAGTTATTCAAAATTGCTATATTCAGCATATGCAGTCTTTTGGAGCGAACTACTTCTACAGTTTTCCAGATATTCAATTGCAACTTTGTATATATGATCAACATGAAGTGTAGATGTGCTTGACACAATTTTGGCTCGGTCAACTCTATGCACAGTTATTGCCCTTGCACTTAGTCAAAATTGCTATATATTCAGCATATGCAATATTAGATCAAAATGAAGTGTAGATGTGCATGACACAATTTCAGTTTGTCTCGGTTAATTCCATGCAGAGTTATTGCCCTTTCACTTAGTCAAAAACTTCTTTTACAGTTTTGAAGATATTGAATTGAAACAACATGAAGTGTGCATGTGTGTGAATCAATTTTGGTGCAGCTCAGTTAATGCCCTGCAGAGTTATTACTGAATATATGATCAGCATGAAGTGTAGATTTTTGTGTTGCTTGGTCAATTCCATGTACAGTTATTGCCCTTCAACTTAGTCAAAATTGCTATATTCAGCATGTGCAATCTTTGAATGTGACCTACTTCAACAGTTTTCAAGATATTAAATTGAAACTTTGTATATATGATCAACATGAAGTGTAAATGTGCGTGACACAATTTCAATTCGTCTCGGTCAAGTCCATGCAGAGTTATTGAGGTTGCACTTAGTCAAAGTTGATATATTCAACATTTGCAATCTTATGGAGTGAACATCTTTTACAGTTTTGAAGATATTGAATTGAAACTTTGTAATAAACATGAAGTGTACATGTGCGGAACACAATGTTGGTGCTGCTCACTCAATGCCATGCACATTATTGCCATTGATCTTACTAAAGAATTGTTTGCGGGGTACTTGTCACCTTCAGTGATAGTTCTAGTTATGATATGTAAATACATATTAAATGAAAACCTCATAAAGTTACACACTACACATTTTAAGACATCATAAGGTTACACTCCACTAATTTTTACGTAAGACTCCACATATTTATACCCCTGCCAAGCCAGATTTGGCGGGGCTATACAGAAATCACTTCAGGAGTTATTAAGCAAATAATGGTTGCATATCTGCTTTTCCATTTTGGTATGATGTGAAAAGACTTGATGAAAACCATATAAGTTTATAATCCACTAATATTTACTTACGACTCCGCATATTTTAATTGTTTGTTTCGTTATTTAACAGATATTCAGATAAGCATTGCATGTTTTCCTTTCCTTTTTCTTATTGTGTGAAAATATTAGGTTGCACACTACTAATTTAAAGATGTACTAAGGTTACACTCCACTAATTTTACATAAGACTCCACATATTTTTTTATCCCCGCCGCTGCAGGCGGAAGGAGGATATAGTAATGCCCTCCGTCCGTCCATCCATCCGTATGTACGTCCGTCCCATTTCGTGTCTGCTCAATAACTTGAAAACTGCAGACTGGACTGCAATCTAATTTCACACAATAATAGTGGGCAATGAGAGGATGTGCAAAGCGCAAAAAACATAACTCTGCCTTTATTTAAATTAGAGTTATTGCCCTTTGTCGTTTTATACTTATAATTTGTGTCCGCTCCATAACTCTAAAACTACTAATTGGACATCAAATTTCACATAGAGGGCAATGAGAGGATGTGCAGAGTACAAGAACCATAATTATATCCTCATTTGAATTAGAGTTATTGCCCGTTGTAATGTTATACTTATTTTTCGTGCCTGCTCTATAACTCGAAAACTACTAATAGGACTGCAATGAAATTTCACACAATGATAGTGGGCAATGAGAGGACGTGCAGAGTGCTAGAACCATAACTCTGCCTTTTAAATTAGAGTTATTGCCCTTTCTAATTTTATATGTATAATTTGTGTCCGCTCAATAACTAATAAACTACTAGAGAGACTGCAACAAAATTTCACACAATGATAGAGGGCCATAAAAGGACATGCATAATGCAAGATCCATAACTCTGCTTTCATTCTAATTTGAGTTATTGCCCTTTGTAATTTATACTTATAATTCGTGTTCGCTCCATAACTCAAAAACTACTTGTGAGACTGCAATGAAATTTTACACAATGATAGAGGGCAATGAAAAGACACGCAGAGCACAATAACCATAACTTGTCTTCATTTGAATTAGAGTTATTGCCCTTTGTAATTTTATACAAGTTTACAATTGGTGTCCGTTCTATAACTCGAAAACTACTAATAGGACTGCAATGAAATTTCACACAATGATGGAGGGCAATGAGAGAAAATGCAGAGTGTAAGAGCCATAACTCTGTCTTCATCTAAGTTATAGTTATTGCCCTTTGTAAATTTATACTTATAATTTGTGTCTGCTCCATAACATGAAAACTACTAGTGGGACTGCAATCAAATTTCACACAATAATAGAAGGCTATGACAGTTAGTGTGCAATGCAAGCACCATGACTCTGTCTTCATTTAGTGGAAAGTTATTGCCCTTTGAACTTTTATACCTTTGTAATATTATACTTATAGTTCTTGTCCGGAGCATAACTCAACAACTACTAGACTGTAATGAAACATCACACAATGATAGAGAGCAAGTATATGAAGTATATGAAGTGAAGATTGCAGTAACCCTAACTCGATCTTCATGGACAATAGAGTTATTGGCCTTTGTAATTCTATACTTAAACTTCTTGTCCGAAGCATAGCTCCAAAACTACTAATCGATCCTCAATGAAACACAATGACAGAGAGCAATAAGAGGATGTGGAGAATGCAAGAACCATAACTATAAGCCCCATCTGGTAAAACTTTAACCTGCAACCTAACCAAGCTCATACAAACATATTCAAACAGGTCATCAAGCGGTGTATTAATCACCTTCAGTGATAGCTCTAAGTTGTTTTAGTTGTCCAGCACGATGCGGTGATGGGGGGTTAAACCATAAAATATAGGTTGTCCAGGGTGGGAAGGAGGGGTGGTGTCAAATGAATGTTTTATCGATAGACAATTTTTGTTATCGAGTTGTAATTTAAAATAAGTCAAACATGAAGCGCTTTGTACCACTGAATATTAATTTGAGAGCAATTGATGTTTAACTGATCAATCGCATATAATGGCTTCTAGAGCCATTGCACATAATGGGGAATGTACTGAACATAATGATGTTACAGCTGCATATAATGTTTGTACCACTGCACATAAAGGCATATATACTGAACATAAAGATAAATGCTCATCTGATCATAAGACAGTCATGGTGTTGCATAGTGATGGACTAACTTACATATATAGCTAATATACAACACAGAACCACCCTCTCGTACAATTATATAGAGTAACAGCTACGTCACATGACAATACAGTGGATGGGTAAACATAGTAGTACAAGTACAGTATTGGACAAAAGATAGGTATGCCCTGTACACCTATACATATTTTAAAACAGATAAGTAACTGGGTTGCACATGATATTTGCATGATATTTTATATTTGCATTACAGGCAACATGGAAACATTGAAAGATCGTCTTAACAATACCGACTATAAAACATGGTTAAAAGGTGGGCTTGTTTTGAAACATCTGAAAAATGGAATTGCTGGTTATTTAGACAGCGAAGTACTATCCCTGCACACATCTATCCTGAATAGCATTCAGACGCGGCTACCAGCAGGAGCAGCAGTATCATGTAAGACATGTAACAATGTATCAGCAAAACAGAGAAACTGGGCGTGTAGATCCCATAACATATGTACCGATATTAATGCTGCCCTTGTCAATCAACATAAAAAGAACAGACTAATGCTGGCAAACACGGACGTTAGTTTGTGGACTAACCGTGCCAACTATTGGGAGGTCGGAAAGTGTTTTGTATCAAATGGCTATACAGACAAGCAGACCGCTCAGGAGACAGACTGTTCTGGTCTCCTTGGTCTAATAATCAACTGTAAACAGATACAGCAACACTTCTCAACCACATTGACACAGCCGCCAAAGGGGCCGCCAAAGAATATATTTGAACAGGTATCTAGATTATGTTTTCTCTATCACCTGTTAATGAAGGATACATCAACATGTATCTATAGTGTGTTTTCCCTATCTCTTGTTAATTAAGCATACATGAACATGTATCTGGATTTTTTCTCTATCACTTGTTAATGTAGGACACGTGAGCAGGTATCTAGATTGTGCTTTCCCTATCACTTGTTAATGTAGGATAAATGAGCAGGTATCTAAATTGTGCTTTCCCTATCACTTGTTAATGTAGGATACATGAGCAGGTATCTAGATTGTGTTTTCCCTATCAGTTGTTAATGTAGGATACATGAGCAGGTATCTAGATTGTGCTTTCCCTATCACTTGTTAATTTAGGATACATGAGCAGGTATCTAGATTGTGCTTTCCCTATCACATGTTAATGTTTATCGCATGTTAATGTAGGACCATGAGTAGGTATCTAGATTGTGCTTTCCCTATCAGTTGTTAATGAAAGGTACATGCACAGGTATCTAGATTGTGCTTTCCCTATCACATGTTAATGTTTATCACATGTTAATGTAGGACCATGAGAAGGTATCTAGATTGTGCTTTCCCTATCAGTTGTTAATGAAAGGTACATGCACAGGTATCTAGATTGTGCTTTCCCTATCACTTGTTAATTTAGGATACATGAGCAAGTATCTAGATTGTGTTTTCCTCATCACTTGTTAATGTAGGATACATGAGCAGGTATCTAGATTGTGCTTTCCCCATCACATGTTAATGTTTATCACATGTTAATGTAGGACCATGAGTAGGTATCTGGATTGTGCTTTCCCTATCAGTTGTTAATGAAAGGTACATGCACAGGTATCTAGATTGTGCTTTCCCTATCACATGTTAATGTTTATCACATGTTAATGTAGGACCATGAGTAGGTATCTATATTGTGCTTTCCCTATCACTTGTTAATGTAGGGTACATTAATAGGTATCTAACTTGTTTCCCTTAAGGCCGGGTAAAAAAATACGTGTGTTTCTGGTTACCCGACCGTCCCTACTTTTTGGCGCCGACCCTACAGTTTTTTTATCATAAAAAAAAGAAGAAAAGATTTCCGTGTTATTTGTTCAAAACAAACATGTTTTAAGTTTTCCTGAAAAAATGTCCC
This sequence comes from Cyrtodaria siliqua, assembly GCA_037043455.1. Classification (NCBI taxonomy): domain Eukaryota; kingdom Metazoa; phylum Mollusca; class Bivalvia; order Adapedonta; family Hiatellidae; genus Cyrtodaria; species Cyrtodaria siliqua. The sequence goes on from JAWPHD010014847.1 coordinate 48,060, forward strand.
AGAGTAATGTAGTTAATGTATAGACAATGAAGTGGCCTAATTATCACGTAGCACCTTAACTTTTTCTTCGAACATCTTTTTCAAATATTTATCACAGATATCACAGATTTTTATAGATTTTGATAAGAATACATGCAAAGATTCATATTAAAATAAATGCAATATGGGATTATAATAGTTTTTCTAATAAGAAATTGTATAAAATACCATTAATTTCCGCACTGCCACGTGAAACAGATATACGATTTCACAGTATCCTATATATTTGTTATTATAGTTATGTGGTTTTATATAAAAAAATATCCAGAAGACTGAGAACTTGAGAGTGATATAAATACTTTAGCGTAATGTCAAAAATCAAACAATATTTGCAATATAAAAGATGATTTGTGTGCGTCAGCTGTGTCATTCTTGAATTAAAACCTAAGCCCTAGCAAAAGATGCTATCTGATATGAAAATAGAATCCGATTAGTTTTGACATCTCATGAAAAAAAAGAAGAAAAAAAGAAAAGAAACTAAATACTTACCTACCTACCCTAATTTTTTCAACTGAGTAACCAGAAACACAGGTAGTTTTTCTTTCTGGCCTAAGGGATTTGATTTTACGAAACTGTACGAAAAGTGCAGTTCATGGAAAGGAAGCTTGGGATGCTATTCGGATCATTTGGTGCAAGGTCACTTACTACGAATAGAAAATTGGTTTCAGATCAAAACTGTAGTTTTCCTTGAGGGTTTTTAACTAAAGCCTGGTAGGGATATGTTAATTAATATATATATATATCTTATATATCTTACTTTACTTTTCTATACTAACATGTACATTGTATATATTGTATCAGATTCGATGCATCCGAAATGAGAAAATCATGCACAATGCCGATCTCACACTCTTACAAGCTGACTTGGATGATCTAGTCAAGACTCATTGGCAGTTCTGACAGACCCCGTGTTGTTGAAACAGGCCAGGATCCGTTGCATGCTGTAAACAAAAATCAATGAGGGTGTATACAGTTGTCTAGGATACAGAATGTACAGGATGGTGGTGATGGCCCGTCCTTTACTTTAGATACAGAGATATCGCAAAACAGTTAATACATGTCAGACATGTATATCAAATAGTTCTTAAGCAGTTTGCGGCAGTTCAGGTATGTATATACATGTTTAAACCATAAAGAAAATGTACAAAATAAACATGATGTACAAGTGAGGCATGCATAAGGCGTACATACAAGTCAAGTATGTATATACATGTATGCATAAGACATACTACATAAAAAGGTCAAGTATGTGTATACATGCATAAAACTTGTACAAGTCAAGTATGCATATACATGCATCAGACATACATACAGGTCAAGTATGTATATACATGCATAAAAATACATACAAGTCAGGCATGTATATTTAGAGGTTATTAACTGGGGTAGGTGTGCCTCTTTGTGATATTGGCCTGAGACCCGAGAGCTTAGTAACTCGAGGGCCTCATATGGCTATCAAGGGCCAACGTCACAAAGAGGCACACCTACCCCTGTTAATGACCTGTTTATTACGTGTAACCAAAACAATATTATTTGAATAGATATGAATTGCGGAAAGTAAAAAATACTTTTTATCTACTTGTGCATTTTTCGTTTAAATATATATGACTCTTTATTTAGATCCATTTTTAGCGGCCAGCATAGCTTATGGGATGCCGAGTTGTGCGTCGTCCGTCCATTGTCCGTCGTTAACTTTTGTCTCAAGACGATAGGGCCTTCATTTTTCATCTGAAACTTTACCAGATTGTTAATGTCAATGAAAGCGCGGATAAGTTCGAAAACCAGCCAAATCGAACCAGTAAAAGCAGAGTTATGGCCCTTGATTTAGTTAAAAATGCTATATTTTGCCTCGTTAAGACGATAGTGCGTTTAGTTTTCATCCGATCTTTACCAGATTGTTAATGTCAATGATAGCTCGGAAAGTTCGAAAACCAGCCAAATCGAACCAGTAAAAGCAGAGTTATGGCCCTTGATTTAGTTAAAAATGCTATATTTTGCCTCGTTAAGACGATAGTGCGTTTAGTTTTTATCCGATCTTTACCAGATTGTTAATGTCAATGATAGCTCGGAAAGTTCGAAAACCAGCCAGATCGGACCAGTAACAGCAGAGTTATGGCCATTGATTTAGTTAAAAATGCAATATTTTGCCTCGTTAAGACGATAGGGCCTCCATTTTTCATCCGATCTTTACCAAACTTTACCAGATTGTTAATGTCAAAAAAAGCTCGAATAATTACGAAAACCAACCAGATCGGACCAGTAACAGCGGAGTTATGGCCCTTGATTTAGTTAAAATGCTATATTTTGCCTCGTTAAGACGATAGGGCCTTCATTTTTTATCTGATCTTTACCAAACTTTAACAGATTGTTAATGACAATAAAATCTCAGAAAGTTCCAAAATCAGACAGATTGGACCAGTAACAGCGGAGTTGTGGCCCTTGATTTAGTTAAAAATGCTATATTTTGCCTCGTTAAGACGATACGGCCTTTATTTTTCATCCGATCTTTACCAAATTTTACCAGATTGTTAATGTCAATAAAAGCTCTGATGAGTTCGAAAACCAGCCAAATCGGACCAGTAACAGTAATTTTTCATCTGATCTTTACCAAACTTTACCAGATTTTTTTACTTTTTTTTTCTTTTGTTATTTTTATATTTCTTTATTTTTTTTGTTTGTTATTTTTTATTTATTTTTTATTAGCTCTACTGATCTCTCTGATCAGTGCTAAATTATGCCGTGGTGCGAAGTCCGTCGTCCGTCTGTCCGTCCGTAAACTTTTATTTGTAGCGACTACTCCTCTGAAACTACTGGATGGATATTCATAAAACTTTACAAAAATGTAGCCCATGAAGTCTAGTTGATCCTAGCAAAAATTCATGTTGATGTGAAATGCAAGATGGCCGCCAAAGCTAAAAATAGATTTTTAAAATACAAGTTTGTAGCGACTACTTCTTAAAAACTATAAGTGATATTAATATGGGACTTTTTCTAAAATGATCAGCATGACATGATGTTGGTCCGTGTCAAAAATCGTTTTGATTCGAAGTTAAACATGGCTGCCAGCGGCCATCTTTGTTTACATTGAGTCATATAGTAAAAATTTGTAGCGACTACTCCTCTGAAACTACTTAGCTGATTTTCATGAAACTTTACAGGAATGTTGCTCTTGATGTCTAATTGATCCTAGCAAAATTTCATTTCGGCCAGAAATTCAAGATGGCCGCCACAGCTAAAAATAGATTTTTAAAAAATAAATTTGTAGCGACTACTTCTTGGAAACTATAAGTGATATTGATATGGGACTTTTTCTAAAATGATCAGCATGACATGATGTTGATCCGAGTCGAACATTATTTTGATTCGACGCTAAACATGGCTGCCAGTGGCCATCGTTGTTTATATAGAGTTATAGTAAAAACTTGTAGCGACTACTCCTCTGCAACTACTTGACAGATGTTCATGAAACTTCACAGGAATGTTGCTCTTGATGTCTAGTTGATCCTAGAAAAATTTCACGCTGGCCGAAAATTCAAAATGGTCACCACGGCTAAAAAATAGATTTAAAATAAATAAAATTGTAGCGACTACTTCTTGAAAACTGTATTGATATGGGACATTTTGTAAAATGATCAGCATGACATGATGTTGATCCTTGTCGAAATTTATTTCAATGCGACTTTAAATATGGCCACTACCGGCCATCTTTGTTTACAAAGAGAGGGCTGGCGTAGCGCAGTCGGTAGCGTGGCGGATTTGTAACCGGAGGCCCCGGGTTCAATCCTCCGTGGTGCCACTGAGTTCCGTCGGTGTGTTCTTGGGCAAGACACTTTCCCTTAGCCTCGTCCGTCGGATGGGGACGTAAACCGGGCGGTCCCGTGTATAGGTCTATCCTCCGAGCACGTTAAAGAACCATAGGAATCTATTCGATAATAAGAGTAGGGCAGGTTCCCGGATTCCTATGTATCCTTCCCCTCTCTCTGGGGCGGCTCTAAATAACCTATACTGTGTTGATGAGCCGTTAAACAACATTCAGTTCAGTTGTTTACATAGATTTATATAGTAAAAACTTGTAGCGACTACTCCTCTGAAATTACTTGACGATTTTTTATGAAACTTCACAGGAATGTTGCTCTTAATGTCTTATTGATCCCAGAATTTTTTAGGTTGGCCGGAAATTCAAGATGGCCGCCATGGCTAAAAACATATTTTTTAAAAAAAGTTTGTAGCGACTACTTCTTGAAAACTGTAAGTGATATTGATATGGGACTTTTTCTAAAATGATCAACATGACATGATGTTGAATCTTGTCGAAAATTATTTGGAATCAAAATTAATCATGGGCACCAGTGGCCATCTTTGTTTACATAGTGTTTTTATAGTACAAACTTCAACTTGTAGCGACTACTCCTTTAAAACGATTTAACAGATTTTTATGAAACTTCACAGGAATGCTGACCTAGCTATCAAAATCTATCAGTAGAGCTTCAAGGTCATTGACCTCTTGTTTATTTATTTATTTTATTTTTATTTATTTTTAATTATCTCTACTGGCCAAGTTCGAAAACCAGCCAGATCGGACCAGTTATGCCTCTTGATTTAGTTAAAAATGCTATATTTTGCCTCTTTAAGACGATAGTCACTCGCTTCATTGATGTTATAAGAGCCATATTAGCAAGTAGAGCGTCCACAGGGCTTCTTGTTATTTAATGATTTACAAGAATAAATTAAACATGACGTTAATATACCTCAATCATAGGATGTGTGCCATTTGAAATACCGGTAGGCAATTCGTTACCTTGTTCCCAAGCCACCAATTCACCCCTTCAATTAAAATTACGCTGAAATTTGAATGACAAACTTTGTAAGAGAATCGTCATAATTGTGAAGTTGTTTTTTCAACTGATGTTTTTATTCCACGGCCTCGACTATGTCAGTTCTTGTGTTTACGCTCAAAGCTTGTAGAAGAATGAATATTTCAAAAAATTGCATTTGGTTTCGGAAATATAATTTTCCCGGTAAGGGTAAAAAGGTAAAATACTTATTATTTTACATATAGTACTTTTATTGTTTCCTGGATGACTTGTATTTGAAATGTAATTGAGATCAAAACGGCAGTACATATTATATAATAGGTTGTTGAAGATAGTTCGATCAAAAACAATGACGCAGTTGATAATGTACATATGTATAATATGTTAAATCTATCGCATCATCGCCAAAATATTTAATTACATAGTATGGTCGTCTTTTCGTCGGTATACGGGTCAGCACTATCTTCGAATTACTATGGTATTTTCATTTGAAACTGACTGTTTTCTATTCCAAATTATTGTATGATACCTTATTGACCTTGTTGGTGACGTCAGCGATCTCATGTGTGATTTCGTCTTACAAAGTGTGGTAAACTCAAAGATGAGGGTGACAATTCACAACGACCATAAGTACTTTTTATATTACATTTCTAATTGCATGCGTATCTAGATTTATAATGTTTTTGTTTGGGGAATTAGGTCCATTGTTTATATCCGCGTGCGTAGATTATGTATGAAGTGTAAAACTAAAATGTGTCAAATTTTTGCTCTGTATGCAAGTCAAGTAAGTATACAATTGCATAAGGCACTCGTACAAATCAAGTTAGTATACACATGCATAAGGCACATGTACAAATCAAGTATGTATACACATGCATAAGGCATACGTACAAGTCAAGTATGTATACACATGCATAAGACCCGCGTACAAGTCAAGTAAGTATACACATGCATAAGGCACATGTACAAGTCAAGGAAGTATACACATGCATAAGGCACATGTACACATACATAAGACCTGCGTACAAGTCAAGTATGTATACACATGGATATGACCCATGTACAAGTCGAGTATGTATACACATGCAAACGACCCATGTACAAGTCAAATTTGTATACACATGCATACGACCCGCGTACAAGTCGAGTATGTATACACATGCATAAGGCACATGTACAAGTCGAGTATGTATACACATGCATAAGGCACATGAACAAGTCGAGTATGAATAGCCACATGTACAAATCAAGTATGTATACACATGCATAAGGCACATGTACAAGTCAAGTATGTATACGCATGCATAAGGCACATGTACAAGTCCAGTATGTATAGCCACACGTACAAGTCGAGAATGTATACACATGCATAAGGCACATGTACAAGTCGAGTATGTATACACATGCATAAGGCACATGTACAAGTCGAGTATGTATAGACACATGTACAAGTCAAGTATGTATACACATGCATAAGGCACATGTACAAGTCGAGTATGTATAGTCACATGTACAAGTCGAGTAGGTATACACGTACATAAGGCACATGTACAAGTCGAGTATGTATACACATGCATAATGCACATGTACAAGTCGAATATGTATAGCCACATGTACAAGTCAAGTATGTATACACATGCATAAGGCACATGTACAAGTCGAGTATGTATACACATGCATAAGGCACATGTACAAGTCGAGTATGTATAGCCACATGTACAAGTCAAGTATGTATACACATGCATAAGGTACATGTACAAGTCAAGTATGTATACACATGCATAAGGCACATGTACAAGTCGAGTATGTATAGCCACATGTACAAGTCAAGTATGTATACACAGGCATAAGGCACATGTACAAGTCAAGTATGTATACACATGCATAAGGCACATGTACAAGTCGAGTATGTATACACATGCATAAGACACATGTACAAGTCGAGTATGTATAGCCACATGTACAAGTCAAGTATGTATACACATGCATAAGGCACATGTACAAGTCGAGTATGTATACACATGCATAAGGCACATGTACAAGTCGAGTATGTATAGCCACATGTACAAGTCAAGTATGTATACACATGCATAAGGCACATGTACAAATCAAGTAAGTATACACATGCATTAGACACATGTACAAGTCGAGGATGTATACACATGCATAAGACACATGTACAAGTCAAGTATGTATATACATGCATGAGGCACACGTACAAGTCGGGTATATATCCACATGCATAGGACCCGCGTACAAGTCAAGTATGTATACATTCATAAGGTACATGTACAAATCAAGTATGTATACACGTGCATAAGACACATGTACAAATCAAGTAAGTATACACATGGCATAAGACCAGCGTACGCGGAGCCGAGTATGTATACACACTGCATAAGACTAGCGTATTAGTCGAGTAGTGTATACACATGCATAAGAGGACATAGTACAAATCAATATGTATACGCATGCAGAAGACACATGTATGATGCATATACATACATGAGACATACTTGTGTACAAGTCAAATATGTACTATACCATTCCTAAGGCACACATACAAGTCAAGTTGTATATACATGCATGACACATATACAATTAATTGTGTATACACATGCATAAGGCATGACAAGTCAAGTACACAGCATAGACATACAAGTCGAGTATGTATACTACATGCATAAGACACATGTGCAAGTCCGGTATGTATATGAATGCATGAGGCATACGTACAAGTCATGTATGTATATGCATGCATAAGGCATGCATACAATTCAGGTATGTATAGTGCATGCTTGAGGCATATGTACAAGTCAAGTCTAGTATTACACATGCATAAGACCCACGTACGAAAGTCAAGTATGTATATACATACATGCATAAGACACGCGTACATGTCAAGTATGGATATGCATGCATAAGGCACACATACAAGTCCAGTATGAATACATATGCATACGACGCACACATATCAAGTATGTATACATGCATAAGGCATGTGTACATGTCCAGTATACATATAAATGCATAAGGCATATGCACAAGTCAAGTATATACATGCATAAGACAGTATGTACAATCAATTATGTGTATACATGCATAAGACATACGAGGTATGATAAACAAATACGTAGACCTTTTCTTATAACGTTTGATCGGTGTATTAATTGGTTTGAAGTTTAAATGTAAAAGTATTTGACGTATGTATACAATTTCATCGCACAATCTTCATCCGTTCAGAATTAAAAGTCGATCAAAAACATCTCTCAGCAATCGCGGAGCAGTCCATCGACGTCATGACATCGGAGAATGTCGTCGACGTTTACAACGTCGAAATTGTTCAAGATTTTTTCTGAAGTATCGCCACTCAGCCTCAAACACAGAGGCGGTGCCGAGGACCCTCTACCTCCACACACAGGCGGTGCCGATATGGACCCCTCTACCCTCCACACACAGGCGGTGCCGATGGACCCATATACCTCCACACACAGGCGGTGCCGATGGACCCATCTACCTCCACACACAGGCGGTGCCGATGGACCCATCTACCTCCACACACAGGCGTGCCGATGGACCATCTACCTCCACACACAGGCGGTGCCGATGGACCCATCGATTAATACTTTCCTATACCATTCTTCGTTGTACTCTTGGAGTATTATCTGAGTCACCGATCGTAGTTCTCCAGTGATGTAAAATCAGCTACCCTTCAATTGTGAATTTTACCTGAAGAGTTTCGTAGGTATTAAATAACTAGTTCATTTTTTTTTCATAGTAAACTTCTTATAGTATTAGGGTAAATTTCAATACATTATTTATCAAACATAATCAGACAGATGATTGTTGTTTTTGTCTCTGTGTCAAACATACACAACCATGTTTCATCCGTAGTAATGATACGGTCTAATAATGCATCACTTTCACGGCCGTATCTGCTAAGGAAGTTCTGTGGAGTCTTCTACCCGGCGCTCTCTTTGATTATCCTTCAATAGGCGGGGCACCCACGAGCGCATACTCCTGACATATTAAGATGGTCTTTGATAATAGTCCACACTGATCCATAGATGACCCCTACTTCATCTGAAAGCTCCCTAAATGGTCATGCGTCTGTCTTGATGACGAGTTCCTTCATCTGACGTCACTAACGCCGGCCCGATAATGGTGGTCGACCTCTTCCCTTGTCGTCTAAAATTGATTCCGTCCATCTCTAAAAACATTTGTGCCACTAGAAAACCATCGAGCCGCTTGGATTTGTCTTCAGTTCGCCTTTTTCATTGTCTGCGTTGGGGTCATACCTAAATTTATGCAAAACTTTATCAATGCGCGTGTTTCCGTAGTTTCGAGGCAGACGCCATAAAGCGTCGTTTTTTAATATACTATCCTTAAAACAACTGCACCGTAGGCAAAATCTGAGCGTGAGAAATGACGTCGCGACAAACGGTCCACCTGTTCAAAATGACGTCATTCTAACACAGAAAATTATGGCGCATTTTGCGCACGTGGTAATGAAGTAATAAAAGAAACACGTACGTAAAAATGCGTCATTTAGACTGTGCTCCGGCGTTTCCAGAAATAGGGGTATTTAAAACGACTCTGTAATTTGCTTATTTGAAAACGTGAAGATGTAATTTGACAGGAATTGTCAACATTAAATCAAACTACTAGAGGAGAAAAATTCAAATGTGATATTCCTAACCGTTAAAAGGTTATTAGAAAAGTCCATGTAAGTTTTGATCATCCCTCGTACATACAAGTATGTAGACATGCATAATAGTGTACAAGTTCAAGTATGTATAATATACATGCATACGACATGTACCAGTCATTATAGTATAGTATATATAAGACATAAGACATGTACAGAATGGAAAATGATGGGTAAAATCAGTATGTATATATCATGTATATGGCTAAAGACATGCACAGAGAACTATGTATAGGGGACAAGTCAAGTATGTATATACGGGGTGTCAGGGTTCGACACTAACACAGGTCCCGCTGCCTGAGGCCACCTGATTTCGACAGTACCAGAGTCACTTTCCTAAAGCAGCATTTTGCCCGTTGGCCTGCTATTTTAAATTACGGACATTACAAATGGTTGCCAGTTCGGCTAGTCTAAAAGATCAAGACAATCAAACTTTCAACTAAATTCAAGCAGAAATCCAGTGTTATATCGTGTGTAATATTTGAAGCCGATTTGCTGAAAAATAAAACTAAGTTCTCTCCCTTGATTTCAAATTCATCCATTTGATAAGTGCACATTTCATTGATTTTGTACACAAATTTGAACCAATCACATTACAGCTTTCATATTGACATTGTGCCTGGCATGCGAATTTGTCACGTTGGACAAGAAGAAGAAAAGATCTATTCGTATTCTAACAATTTGAACAGTGATTTTTCATATTCTATTTCAATGAATTGCTGTATAATTCATTCAATGTTTAGTTCGCATTTAGACAATCTGTATCAAAAAAATGCTTTACAATGAACGCTACTCACAAATGCAAGACTGCTAAATAACACCGGACCGCGCACATGGTCTTCGGATGGTTTAAATTGAGGGACCTGGTACGGATTTTGACGTGATTTACGTTCGATCCTTAAAATGAAAGAAATGAATATTGTTTTTTCTATATGACGCAATGGATAAAAAAATGAAATAATGGAACACCAGAAGCTATTGTTTGATTAGAGTAAGGCGAATAAGAAAATTAATTACCTGGTTCTCTAGGCCCGCCCGCATGTATTTTTTTTGGGGGCCGCATCTTGCCGATTTACTCACAGCAAGTAATAAAACTAAAAAATAGGAAATGC
>JAWPHD010014848.1:0-58729 GCA_037043455.1 Cyrtodaria siliqua
TTATTTTTTATAATTTTTGCGTAAAACCTTTAGGGTCGGCCCCTAAAAAATGGGGTCGGTGCGGCCACCGGAAACACACATATTTAGGAGAAAACATTCATACAGCATTAGCCAGACAATTTCAATGTGTCCCTCCAAAGTTATGATTTGAAGGCAAATGCTCTTTATTACAAGGGCCATCATCTGGTCTGAATGTCACATGGCCATCATCTGGTCTGAATGTCACATGGTCATTACTTTTATGATGATTAATCATTATACCTTTAAAGGTGAAATATAGCGTGTATTTTGAGTATATATTCGGAAATATACGTATATAATATACAATATTTTCAAATCTTACACTTATTGGTTGTCCCGTTTTCTCACAGTAGCCAATTTTATCCCATAGCGCACACGCTTCCAGTTTCGCCCTTTTTGAAGACAGGTAAGTGACACGTGATCCTGTGACGTCTTTGGTACCGAAAGATTCGCGGTGTCGCATTGAGTTGTATAGTATTGTCTATGTAGGATTACGTTTTATGGTACTTGTTAAAAATGCCGTGTGTTGTTGCTGGGTGAAAAAGTTTGCATAAAGAAGGACAAGATAATAACCTAAGTTTCTTTCGTTTCCCTAATCGAGATAATGATATATTAAGATTTGAAGTGTGGGTAGACGTAACCGAAGAAAATCGCCCGACTCGTCGAGAAAGTGGGAACCTACGAAAGACGCGCGAGTTTGTAGCAAACATTTTGAGTTGACTTCGTGGGAAGTCCATCCTTTGGTTTCATTATCTTTGAATTTGGAGAACAAATTTAAAGGCCATGCAGATTAAAATCAACAGCGGTACCAACGATATTCGACTATAAAAATGAGAAGTGCATAACACCGCCCGCCGTCTCCAAGCAAGTTGTATTCGCCTATTCGACCGGCGTTGAGGAGGAAATTTTTACATGAAGTAAGATTGAAATTTATGTTCAATTATCTTAGCACCTCATCGGGTATACGTATGATAAATTGAAGAAAGGTGTATAGTCTTAGATCTTTATATACACCGTGAATGTTTAGCTGTTGAATTAGAAGCATGCGTCTTTACGTGAATCAATGAAGAGTCGACGGCGCTAATATTATGTAGCCGTCTTTTTTTTAAAAGATTGCTAAGAACGTTCAGCATATAAATTTAAATAAATCCGGTGAAATAAACACTGTGTCTTTGTTTCCAAATTTTAATTTTAATAATTTTAAATTATACACCCTTTTCTGCCAATAGTATTATAGATATATATTATCAACATATATAGGGCTATGGATTTGAAAAAAAAATACAAAATGTTTCATGGATATTTATTACAAGGCAGAAAATTAATAATATTACTAGCTTTTATAGTAATAATTCACACTGCGATCATCAGTTGTCGACCCTATTAGGTTATTTGGTCGTACCAGACGTAGTAAACCACGTCTTAGATCTCTAGTTAAACCTAATATTCCAACTATTGGGATTTGTTCTACTAGGGAACAAATACTAATTATTTCAGGGGGTGGAAATCAGCGATTATTATGAACGTGTAATTCTTGCAGTTGTTAGGCCTGCATTCAGAGAAATGATTTGGATACGTTTATTTACTGTGCTTGTTAGTCCCCTACCGGTATGGACCGGAGGGGACTTTAGGTTTGTCCCCCGTCAGTCAGTCCGCCAGTGCGTTAGTCAGTCAGTCTGTTTTTTTGTCCGGACTGTAACTTTGTCATGCATCGTGGGATTTTGAAATAACTTGGCACAATGTTAACCATAATGAGATGGCGTGTCGCGCGCAAGATCCAGGTCCGTAGCTCAAAGGTCAAGGTCACAGTTGGAGGTTAAAGGTCAGTCTTTTTTTTTGTCCAGACTGTAACTTTGTCATGATATATATGTATTTTGGGGGTTCTGGACCACAACTAAATTACCCCAAATAATCTAAAATCACCACACAAAAAATTTCAGTTTTACTGAAAATTAAGTCGATTTAACTGGTTATTTATCATGTCCCAGGCGCTAAATAACCCCAGATTTTAAGATTGAATTGTGAAAATGTTTTAAATTTGGATGTTTAAATTTTATTACAAAATAGAGGTTAAACATTAAAACTTAGGTTAACAAACTTTTTTAAAATAGGGGTAGTGAAGATTGCAAGTTTAAATTTTTTAGGTTTTGAGCTTTGTGTAGTAGGTAAGGTTACGTGATTATTGTCATGTCAGATGTGTATTAGTAAGGTTACGTGATTATTGTCACATGTATTAGCTCATGTGATAAGCGTCTATTTATATCAACCAATCGGTGAAGCTCATGTGATAAGCGTCTATTTATATCTACCAATCGGTGAAGTTTTTGGTCTCCCTGACGGGTATATAAGACGGTGAAACTACGGTTTAGTATCTCTGATCATTTCCCCATCGTTCTATCAGTCCAATTGTCTTCGGAGAAGATCTCCCACGAGCATTACAATCAGGATAGGTTTAATTATAATAAAGCAGATTGGGACCTCTTTGATATTTTATGTCAAAAACTTAAACCTGATGATTTAATTACAGAAGATATAGATATTTTTAATAATAACATCACGGACGCCATCCTTAATATAGTCCACCAAAGCGTCCCTATCTACAATAATATGCCTAGAAAGAAAAACGTCCCATGGTGGAATTCTGAATGCAAAGAAGCCGTTATAAAACGTAAATACATGCTCAACAAACTTAAAAAAGATCCATCCGAAGTGAACCTACACAATTTTAAGCAAGCAGAATATGATTCAAAGAAAATTATTACAAAAGCAAAAAAAAAGCAACTGGGATGAATTCATAACCTCATGTTCTTTAAAGCAAACAAATACAAAACATTTTTGGAATAAAAAAAATAGAATAAGAGGAAAATCCTTCTCATCCATTCCACTATTAAAAACCAACCTGCAATATAACTACGAACAAAGATAAAGCGGATCTCTTAGCTAAACATTTTTCACAAGTTTCGAGCAAAAAGAATCTCAGCAAAAATACCAATGATTATCAACATAATTTCGAAAACAATTTTAATACAACACTAACTGATATAGATGAAGATGATGACACTAACTATTTACTTAATACCCCCTTTTCTCTCTTCGAATTAAAAGATGCGATAAATAGCAGAAACGATTCCGCTGTGGGACCGGACAAAATATCATATATTTTATTTAAGAACATGCCCGACTCCACCCTCAATATTTGGCTATCCCTTTATAATATTTAGTCCTCCAAAAAATACCCTGCTTCCTGGAGACTTGCCTGCGTTATTCCCATTTTAAAACCGAATAAAGACCCTAACGACCCTAAATCCTACCGCCCCATTAGCCTCACCTCTCACCCTAGTAAGCTTATGGAATTCATGCTTAAAGTCCGCCTAGAACACTTTTTAGAATCAAATAACTTAATAAATAAATTTCAATCAGGTTTCAGAAAGGGACGTAGTACCCAAGATCAACTAGCATGACTTCAACATGATATTATTTTTGCCAAAAACATTGGCCATTCAGTCTTAGCCATTTTTCTTGATTTACAGGCAGCATTTGATCTTGCCTGGAATATAGGAATCCTTTCTAAATTATTTGACCTCGGTATTAGAGGTAATTGTTTTTTCTTCATCAAGGCATTTCTTCAGGACAGGAAAATTACTGTAAAAGTTGGTGACTCCCTTTCGGATGAGGAGACTCTCGAGAGGGGCACCCCTCAAGGATCTATAATCTCCCCCCTTCTTTTTAATGTACTTATAAATGATTTGCCAGATATAATAAAAGAATCAGGAATGGTAATTAGCCAATTTGCAGACGATAGCAGCACTTGGATTAAGGGGAAAAATCTTGATAAAATACAAATTAAGGCCCAAAGAGGGCTTAATTTAATTTGGGATTGGGCTAATAAATGGGGTTTTAAACTTTCTCCTAATAAAACAGTAGGTATGATTTTTGGTAACTCTTCCAGGGTTTCTTTAGATTTACATTTAGGAGATACCAAAATTATATTCAATAAAAGTGTTACATTTTTAGGTCTCATCTGGGACCGTCGATTAACTTTTAATACACATATATATAATCTTATAGCCAAATGTGAAAAAGATCTAAATTTGTTACGTATGCTACAAGGAACAGATTTTGTCTCGGATAGAAGATCATTAATTATTTTATATAAAACCCTGATAAGATCTAAAATTGACTATGGATCCCACGTTTATTCATGTGCTGCACCGTCACTTCTTCAACAATTAGATATAATCCAAAATAAGGCATTATGGATAGCACTGGGAGCGCTGAATTCAACACCTAAACATTTACTAGAACACGAGTCTGGAGTTCTCCCACTACATTTACATAGAGAGGAGCAGATGCTGCGTTTCTGGGCCAGGACCCAAACGAGAAAATTATTTAATCCTGTTAATGAGATCTTTAAAACAACACACTGCAAAAAAAAAAATCACAATAAACCAAAACCGTTTGGCACAACAATACTTAATTTGACGCAGGATTATAAAATAGACAATATAAATATAGCGGACTTTAATCCTAGAGATATTCCACCTTGGACTCTAGCCCTACCAAAAGTTGATATCTCCATTACAAACATTATTAAAAAACAAGACAACCCTTTACTTATTAAACAAGTTTTTAATGAACATATTGACAATAAATATAGTTCCTATATAAACATTTACACTGACGGATCTAAGGATCCTGTCACAGAGCGTGTGGCATCTGCCTTCGTTATCCCCTCGATAAATATTATTAAAATAAATAGAATTTCTGATGGACTCTCTATTTTTACTGCAGAGCTGATCGCAATAATCAAGTCCATTAAATGGATCATCCAAAATAAACCTCCCAAATCAGTTATCTTCTCGGATTCCCTCTCTAGCCTTACTTCAATTAAAGATAGGACAAGTAAGTCTAGACCAGACCTTATTTCTAACATTTTAATTCTACTCAATGAATGTAATATCCTAAATCTCATAGTTAACTTGGAATGGTGTCCAGCCCACGTAAATATCGCAGGCAATGAAAAGGCCGACCTTGCCTGCAAGGCAGGGCTGGATCACCCTGCTATCGATAAGGATATTCCCTTCGGACCTTCAGAAGTCTATTCTGGCATTCGTAAAAAAATAAAGGAAAAATTAAACACTTATTTAACCAATCAAGCCAATAAATTTAATACGTTTACTAGACTTAGTTGTAATTTCAGAAATCATGCCTTATTCTCTGATAATAAAATCCTTAATAAAGCCATAACACGACTCAGAATGGGATACAACTTATTACCATCGAGTTTAGGAAGTCATATCATTAAAGATCTTGATAAATATTGTACTTCCTGTTGTGTCCCATACACCACTGAACATTCTTTACTTGAATGCAGTCAGCTCGATATAAAATATATGATTAAATATATACCACCCAAACCCCCTAATATAAGTGGCCGAATTACAATTGAACACTTGATACAGATAGGATATGGGACTGATCCGGTGGACGCGTTGGGGCGATTTTTGAGTCTGATGACAACGCAGGCACAACGGTCCAGGACCAATCACATACTCTTATATATATAATGCGCCACGACTAAGTGAGTGTTGGGACTGCCCTACCTCACGGCGCCAAGGAAGTGATTATTATACATGTTTAGCTGACTATTGATAGGATTTAACTGACATGGTACCTATCCTAATAGTAATATAAGAGCATAAACCTTTAGATTTAGACTAAAACTATAATGTTGAACGGCCCAGTGGATTAGCTTGTATGTTTTGTCTGCTGGGCTCGAAATCACTGATGGTTTGATTTAAATTCGTTCATTCAGTATAATTGTACCAAATTGTAAACCCTTTCTATTGGTAACAACATATTATATAAACTTCGTATGAATAACATAGTCTACTTATATAGTAGACTAAATTTGGGTCATACTCAGTGCTGACTGCCACCTGGTTAGACGGTCGTTGTACTGGCTCTCTGGGTGGTAGTCAACACAGAGACGTACGTTATTCTTCATATGATTATTATAAACTACTTAATTAATACAGTTATGATATGGGACTGATCCGGTGGACGCGTTGGGGCGATTTTTGAGTCGGATGACAACGCAGGCACAACGGTCCAGGACCAATCACATACTTTTATATATATAATGTCTAGTTGACCTTTGATAGGAATTACCTGACATGTTTTTACAGACAGAATCTACTTATGTCCATATACAATAACCTTCAATATTTAGATACATTACTCAATTTGTGATTTATCCCTTGTATGTACAAATTATGTTTCGCTCCAATATCTCACATAATGTCTATGTATTCCTTTGACCGTTGCCCTCACCAGTGTGACCTCCTCGTGGTTTTGTGTGGACGAGCAACCCTCCTCAGACCAAGGTCTCTCTCATAGAGAGAGGACTTGAATGCTGAGGAGTAGTGCCCGACAAACTGCATTGGGTATTTTTATTATGTTTTATTATTTTTAATAAATATGATATATTCTATTGAGAAACATTAATTATACAACGGGAGCAACGATCAGACATAACATGGACAATGTATATATGTAAATAACACACCGAATATTTTTAAACTTCTAGAGATGTGTGATATATTTTATTATAATAGCTCGCTCGCCACAATTCCGACTTTGGTTCATTATACATAGCGGACATCAAAATTCATTGTTTGGTGACAATTGTTGACAGCAATTTAATAAGTAATATACCTGCGAAGCTCATTGGTGTCCCTGGCCCAATATAATAGAAACAACTATAGTAAATATACATACAGTAATCCGCCATAGACAATACTTACGTCTGCTTAGCTCTTGCCGCCTAGTAACGAATACGAATGAATAAATAAATCCCCTATGTATAAAATAATTATGAAATATAGAATGTATAATCAACATATGAAAAGCACGCCAAAATGCCTAGTGCAACAAGGCGTGCCAAAACAAAAACTTAAGATAGATAGTTTAGTATCTCTTGACATGGTGACATACCCTATGGGAATAAAGACCTGAAAGAGTAAGGATAAAACTAGGATTATTTTTCGTGAAAGGTAGGTCCATTTAAATTTTTATATTTAAATTACTATATTTTCAGAAGGTTCTAGGTTGAATACAAAGGTGGTGGATCGTACTCATACACATTACTAAAACAATTCATGACACACTTTTTAGACTTTTTTGTAAGGTTGCCATTGCTTCCTTTCTTCCCTGCTCTACTAGTTCTTTTTTTTGAACTTCACTAATTTCAAGTTTCTTTTGTTTGATATCCTGTTTCAAATTATAGTATCTTTCCAGTTCATCTAAAATCAACTTAAACTCTTGCTCTGATATCTGTGCATCACTCAACGCTTTTGATATTAACTGCTTTATACTATTTAACTTAGCCTCTGCCAAAGTTTTTATTTCATGATGTTTTTGAGCTTTTGCATTAAGCTTGCGTCTGATAAAATTAATACAAACACATGTAGCTCCACATACTATTGCTGCTATTTCTAAAGGTAACAAAACTGGAACAACAAATCCAATCCCAGCCATAATAACACCTGCAGATATCAAGGTAGTGTCAATTCCATCTGTAATATTAATACCACGTTTATATTTTTTATAAAGAGACTGACGTATATCTCGTTCTGTAATTAACTTTTTTTCAATTTCTGAAATCTTTTGTAATCTATAATTTTGTCCGTCTTCCACTGGCAACTCAGGATATATACTTGGTGCTGTCGGTTGCTTCATTTTTTTTTTATTAATAAAAAATTAAATTAATTCAATTTATAATGATGCCACCGTATTTACAGCGGTAGCGTTGGTAATCTTGCACACAAAGTTAACAACAGAACCAGCACCAATCTCTAAAGGTTTATCAAAGTTATCATGATTGCGTGGGATGATGTGAAGCGTTATGCCATAATTTGGTTGTTCAACACCATTGACAGAAACTATTACAGATACGTCACCAACTAATCGTTCACATGCTAAACCTATTCCCATAATCCGTCCACGGCGTGTCATTACATGCCCCACATTTGTTTCTGCTCCACCATTACCAAATGAGAGTATTCTATTCAACACAAGTGGGCCCTTAGCCTCTGCAAATATTGTTATAATTCCATATTTAAGATTATCAACGCTATTTTTCAAATGATTAAACTGGTTAACAAAAGGCACAATTCGCCTATATAAATCTTGAACATTATTCATCAAAGCCTCTAAGTCTTCTGTTTTTTTAGGTCTTGTTGGTCCAAATATACTCATTGTTTTTTTATAAAAATATATTTTTTAAATAATTTCTAAAATACAACTCATAGGCAAACCGTGATTATCTATTTTGTTGCCATACTCATCTCTGACTTTTATTTTTAATTCAGAAATTGCACCATTCGTAAGACAGTGATATTCAGGATAAAAACTTGTATATACTATATCTCCAAACTGCTTATTTACTACAGGCACAACCCCTATAATAGTGCTTGGTGCGCCATTGAAATAATTACTACTCGTATTAACTTGTTCCAGATGAACATATAGCTGTTTATAAGGAGCTAAATTAATTGGGTAATCTCCCAAATTAGTACCTGTCAACCATTTTCTGTCCTTGAATCCCAGCATATATGAAAGACCGCTTGACATTCGTGTCTCTATTGGCGTATGTATAATGCTGAAGCCAATTTGCTCAATATTGTCCAGGATAATATTTTCATTTAGCACTTTAAACCTTTTTACCAAGTCTTGAAAGTTATAGAGTCCACCTGCTAAATGTTCTATTTTATCTGGGTTTCTTGTCTTTACGATTTCATGATCAATATTATACCAACCGATAGTGTATGTAAAACTTTTTAATCCAACGCGCTTAGTTCCATCTCTATTATCGATATACTGTTGTAAATTAATAGAGTTGTATATGTTTGAAATTGTATGAAACATTTTTTTTTAATATATATATAAAATACAAATAAAAATGATTTCTAAAGAATTTAAATATAACCCAGATGCTCACTATTCAAATACTTTTAGCAAAAAAGTGATAGATATAATAAATTAAAACATAGTCATTACATCAGATGGTAAAGGCTTTAAAGCATCATTTGCCAATGTCTTTGAAAAATACAAACTCCCTTACGTTAAATCAGATGCTATAGTCCAACGCTGGAAAACAGATTGGATGTCATTTTGGCAGAATCAGTTGAACTTTGCTATTTGGTGTGCGACAACTGGATGTGGCATTGATTTCAACAACCATCTAAAAGCTGATGCCTTGGTTGGTTCATTATTTCGATTTCATGTCTATTACCAAGTCAGAAGAATATTATTTGAGATGAGTGTAGCAATGCCGCAAGACTCAAATTGGAATGCGTTTAATAACACATATAACCGAAACGCATACGAGAGAATATGCAAGGAGTTTAACGTTGACTTATATTCAGACTGGAGACAGAAACAAAGCTATAATGATGGTCTAGGAACAATTTACAATTACTGGACAAATATTGGTTATCATCCTTTGATAAATACTGTATACGACAACAAAACGATGAGTTTCACAGTCTATGAGAGTGATAAAACATATCACATTGATTACATTGCACAAGGATCTGAGGCTGACAATAGCTGGTCTACTTTTATACTAGATTGTTCATCTGGATTTACAAGGGCAGGAGTAGAAAGAATCAATGACAGCATAAGAACATACTGCTGGGCAATTCTTGGCTCACAATCACAAACAAGAACAGATATACTTGGAACTGGAACGGCATTTGATGCCCAAAAACAATTTCTGGCAAATGTAGAAGACGCAATAAACAGCCCCATCTACTTGCCCAGTCAAATTTCAAGATATAAAAACACTCTAAAATATGCAAGAAGTAAAGTAAATTTTGTCTATGGAAGTGGATTGTACATGATTCCGAGTGACATGGAATTAAGAATCGGAATAATACAAGACTACAATAATGAAATTGTAATAGCAACCGATGCACAATCATTAGGATTGAATAATGATGTAAATGTAAAACCAGTGCCACCAAAAAATATTCAACCTTTTCAAGGCACCACAACAAAGAAATTTTTACCGGAACATTCTGACTTTGATAAATCAATACATAAAACTGTGGAACATAACCCACCAGAAATGCAAAAAATAGCGATCGGACACAAAGAAAACAAAACAACTATAATTGTTGGTACTATAGTAATAGGTCTTGCTGCATTACTTATCTACGAGATTTACTAAACCACTCTTTGGCTGCCACATACAACAACCCGGAAACAAACACAAGCAAAGCCCATAGACTGTTACCAAGCCAATTAATAACATTACCTGTTGCAGATAAAAGCCATGATACTATTGCACCAATAACTCCTGGAAGTGCTGCAGCAGCTTTACCAGCTAGGTTGGCAAGAAGTTTACCAAGATTAAGTAGTTGTTTTTTTATCCAGTCTTTTACACTTGATGGATCAGGTTTTGGAGTTGGAGTTGGTGCAGCACTTGATGTAGGAATAATGGCCTCAACTAATACCCCAATAATCATACCAAACGCAGTTAAAATACTAACAATAGTAATACCTTGCTCTCTGAATAATGTTTTTATTCTCTCACCCAATGTTGTGTCTTTCTTTAACACCTTATTTATAGTTTCTTTTATCCTGTTTATTTGACTGCGTAATGCTTCTTTGTTTTCACTCGCCGCTTCAAGTTGTGCACTTCTTTCATCTTCTAAGTTTTTTATTCTGTCACGTATGCGCTTTTGTTGAAACTCATCCTCCTGCCCGGGGGTGCTAACCTGTTCTAATTTTTGTTTTTCTATTGTTATGTCTTTATCAAGTTGTGTGAGTTTTGCCAAGTTATTGACGAGTTCTTCCCTGACAGTTGTCATCGCTTTTACTATTCCATCCATTTCACGCTTGTCTATATTTGTTTGTGTTGAAACACCAGTTTTAGGATGAGTTTCATCCATTATATCACTCAAATCACTCTCAATTATATTTACAGCATCTACTGTATTTTGTACATCTTCAGTTGTTGAAAAAGTTTGCATTGGTATATTTTCTGCAGCGATGGTATCTCTTGTTTTTGCCAAGGCTGCTATTTCTGCCCTGCCCCGAGCAAGTCTTTTACGTGGAACTGAATAATCAGGCATTTTTAAATTATTTTTCACGAAGTCAATGCCATATTTTTTATTTAGAGTGTCCAGCTTATAAAACTTGATTGGTTCGTTTGGATTATTTCCCTTATAATAGGTAAGTGGAACATCATCCGTTCCCAACTGAACTGCATATAACATTGTTCTACCGTTTTTGTCCTCATCCACTCTAAAATCATCTTTATAATCAATTCCGCTGATCTCAGCATTAACTTCATTAACTTCAGTAAAGAATTGATCTACTAACAACCTTTTTTGTGTAAGCTGTTCTTTTGTTTTATCTTCCCCTTGAAGCTGATCAATATGGTTATTTTCATTTACAATTTGTCTCTGAAATTCTGAGCCAGGTTGTATAAATTCGTCATCAAGTAATTCATTCCAGGCATCGACATCTTCAACATTTGGATCAAACGTAGAATTGTCATATTCAAATCCTCCTTCAGCCATTGTTTATTTTATTTAATTTTAAAAAATATATTTAAAAAATAAAAACAATGTCGGCATACGGAAACAAACTCAACCCTCATAGAAAACTAAGAGAGCCGCATGGTGCCAAGGGCATCCGCACAAGTGTAGTAATAACTAATAATCCATCAACAATAGACCAAAACCAGCAACTGCTTGTGAGATTTCCCAATCTAAGTACTAATGATGTGATAGTTCCACGTACTGCTCGTCTTGCCTTTGAAATAGAACTTAAAAGCAGAACAGACGTCAACGCTACTCTATTCCAAAATCTGGGTAGAACAATTGTGAAAAAAATGACAATAAGAAAAAGTGGCAATGAAGTCATGTCAATAGATGACAGTGATATATATCATTGTTATGTAGATTTATGGAAAAGCCCTACTGAACGAGTAAACATAGCTTACCAAGGTATTGGCAAAGCAAACATGTTAAAACATAGAATTGGTGCGGGAGATAAATCCTCAGACACCGAAGATGAAGCTATAGCAGCAGCTTATGGAAATAGATTTTGTATTCCACTGGACTTTGAATGTCATATGCCATTTTATCAAGCGGGGCTTGGTGATAGGTTAGAATATGAATTAACGTTTAACGATTATAACAAAGTTATCAAAAGCAGTGATGCTGATGCATCTTATGTAATAAAAAATATCTGCTTGGAATTTGATATGGTTAGTGATGTTGAATTATCCAGACAAATAAGACAGCAAATCAATGGTAAGATAGTATTTATGTATGATCGTATCTTGCGACATAGAAAAATAATAGCAAACAAATCTGAAACCCTTTGGAATATCAACATTAATGTACCAGCACAGAGCATGAAAGGTATTCTAATGCTGTTTGAAGACCCAGAAAGAACAAACACGGAATCCTTTTACAACCCAATGATTGAAAAAGTTGAAATGACAATAGAGGGAGTACCAAATCAGTTGTATAGTCAGGGCATGAGGGCATATGAACATTGGGATGAAATCAACAAATATTTTGCCTTGACATCAAAAAGAAACAAAGAGACAGAAATAGTAGCGAGGGACTTAAACTTTACCAATGTTTCTCTTGAGACCTATCTAACAAAATCATATGCTTTGTGGCTTGACCTTAGAACATGTGATGACAATATATTATACGGCAGTGGAAGAAAAATAGAAAACGGCAGTGAAGGCATAACGATATTAATAAATAAAAAAGCAGATTTAGATCAACCTTTAAATATTTATCTATATATAATACAAGATGCGCAAATCAATTTTGAAGATGGAAGATTCAAAGAATCACGATACTAGTTTGCAACAAAAATATCCTAAATATCAACACAGTGCCATTATCTGCGGTCAGACAGGCTGCGGTAAAACAGAGTTTGTTCTTGACATACTTGAAAAAGAGTATGTTGGAGTTTATATAATAATATTGTGCCCAACCATAGAGTGGAACGAGGCTTATAAAAATAGATCCTGGATAGGAGATGTAAGACACCCGAGAGATAAAAAAATAATAATTGTCAATCCCGTTAGCAACGGCAAAGAAATGTTACAAGAACTGTTGCGTTTATTTTTCAAACAATATGCTGGCAAGCCCACATTATACATCATTGATGATTGCTCCGCTACAAAAGAATTAACAAAGAAAAAAGATATGTTATCAGAGTTGGCATTTTCTGGTCGTCACGCCAAACAATCAGTATGGGTCATTTCACAGAGATATAATTCTGTATTAAAAGATTTGAGAGAGCAAGCAAAATGGTTGTGTATGTTTTACACCAAGGACAGAGATAGTTATGAAAATTGTTTAAGAGAAAATGATGTTATTCCGACGCTGGAAGAGAGAACCAGAATAAGAAAAGCTTTAGCTAAGACTAAATATTCCAAGTTAATTTTGAGGACTGACCAACCAACTGGTTATTGGGTTGAATAATTTTTAACAGCAATGCTTTTTTTCTAACAGCATTGCTTTGTTGCTAATAGTAATACTAACAGCAAAGTAGCAATGTTAATAGCAATACTGACATGAAAATATAATGAAAATATCGAAAAATATAGTAATGCTTATATCATTGCTCATAGCAAAGTAGCAATGTTAATAGCAATGCTTGCAGCAAATTAACAATGCTAATAAAAAAATAGCAATATTAATAACAATGCTATTAACAATACTAACAATTACTAATTGCATGAATATCGCAGCTGGTTGTTTTGTGTTTTATGTTTATTTCAAGATAAAAAATAAAATTATTAATATAAAAATGAATGCGGAAGAACTATTACAAGACATATCGGAAGGTTTCACGGAACGTGATGAATCAAAGCAACAAGAAACAAAAAAAGAAAGATTATCAGCCATAGTGGCTGGCGGCGGTAGTCGTCAATATTTGGGTAAAGACATACAACTCACAAATATAGATAGCATGCCCCCGGATGAAATTAACAAACTTTACTGCAGATATGAAGCAAGGCTTGGGGAAAGCATGACTAAGACTTTAGGCAATTCTTTTATTAACTTGTATGTGATGGGAGTATCAAAATATTTCAATGTGGCAAATCCACCAAAACTGATAGAAGATTTGGAGGAAGACCCATTTAGTAATCATGCTTTGACAAGTGCTTGTTGTGAGTTGTATTACAGGTATGGAATGTGCTTAGCACCATTTACAGCAATACTGACAACTGTTAGACATATTGATTTTAATAAAAAATAAAAATATAGATAATATAAATGATGGAGAACCAAGAAAGTGAAGTTATACCTGTACAAAAAGTAAAAAATCCAAAAAGAATAGAAGCTGGGAAAAAAGGAGCAGCGGCAAGAAAGGCAAAGCGTTTGGTAGAGCAAGATGCAAAGCAAGATGCTGCAAATCAAATAACAAAAATAACAATAGTTGAAGAGGAACCAGAAATCAAAATAAACGTATACAAAAATTATATTCCATCGTGTCTGGTTTTATTAGTAGGCGTTGCTGGGTTGGGTTTGTATATTTATAACAAGAAATCTGCTACGCAACCTGTGCAACCTGTGGCTGTTCGTGTTGCATCAAAAGACCCGTTTGATTGTTTTTAATAATTTATTTAAAAAAATAATATAAAAAATAATATAAAAAAATGGCAGCAAGTATTGACGGAAAACAAATTGTAAATATGATGTATCACGCTGGAGTGGAAACACTTTTAACTATTGGATATTCTGAGATTGGCTGAAAACTACTAAAAAGACCAGCCCCTAAAGTGGATTTTAATATGGTAGATGTTTGGATGCTGTCTGTGGATATAATGCTAGCAATGGCTACAAAGGATATGCTGATTAAGCAAGGTATTATTCCTGCGGATATTATGAAATAATTTAAAAAGAAATATATATAAAAAAATGGCAAGCGCAGTAGCAATGATGATAGGTGGCGCATTAACAAATGCATTGGCATTTAGCGGTTCAAATTATTTATTTTCAAAAATGGGAAGTCATTCAGACGAGGAAAGACAAAGGCATGCCAAAGCCGTAGAACAATTAAACGCAGCACAAGCGGCGTTGAATAAAAAAAGAACAGAGAGATTAGATTTTATTAATAAGCAACTGCAAAAAGAGCATCATGCAGAGTAGACTTTTGATGATGTGGACCAAGCTATGAAACAGTATTATTATACAACTGGCAAACATTTGCTTTTGGAACCGGAGCCGAAGTTGAGTGATTTTTATACACCATCTCCGGATCAACAAAATAGAGAAATCACGTTTATTGTGGTGGGCATGGCTGCAACTGGATTTGTGGCGTACAAATTGAGTTCATAAAAAAAAAGTTTAAAATTACTTTGAAATAACCTTTGGAAAAACTAAGTCATATGCATGATACCTAATTTTTTTTATTGTTTTTACATGGTTTCAATCCATGTGGTCGAATATAATATGGTGGTTTAGCACTCTTCTCTATTTTATTTTTTAGATGATCAGGCGCCCATACTTCACCGTTGTCTAATAATGTCAATACCATGGATGGACCATATTCAGTATCTACTATTTTCGTATCTGTAATAGTGTATATTTTTTTTATTTCCAAGTCTGTCCATTTCTTTGTGCTATTTTGATTTTGCTCTTCGAGCAGTTCATCAAATTGTGCAGTTGTGATTTCCATTTGTTTTCTTTATAGTTATATAAATTTTAATCTTTAGTAGAAAAAATGGAAAAGATTTATTACAGCCCAAAAGGATTTTGGAAAGGTTACTCAGCAGTTAAAAAATTGGCAAAAGAGGCTGGTGTTAGTGAAAAAAAGGCATTAGAATTTTTAAAGAAACAAGCTGTGTGGCAGATTTATTTACCCGCACCAAAGAAAATAGTTAGACCCAGGTTTGATGTTCTGCTAAGAATGGAGTGCATCAAGCTGATTTGTTATTTCTGCCGCATGATACTTTTGGCTTTGGTCGTGGCCGCAAGACATATATATATATATGTAAACTTTATTAATACAAAAGACCAAATGGCCTATCAGTATACAATACAAAACACATCATATTTATAATTTAACAGTCAATGGCTTGCTGGCATTCCTTTTACCAGTATATGTAATATATTTATTATTGTCCATCTGATGAATACACATTTGTTATTTTATAATCAAATATATAGATAGTTTATCATTAATATAAAAATCCATAGGCCTATCAGTATACATATAAATATGCATTGACTGTGGTTGATATTGCAAGTAGATACAAAGAAGCAGAGCCGCTGACTTCCAAGGATAGCAAAGAAGTTGCTAAAGCATTTGAAAATATATACAGTCGGCATCTAAAATATCCAAAGTTATTACAAAAAAAGTATGATAATGGACCTTTGGAAACGGCCGAGCACGACACATACGAAATATTGCAGTCTCGGTTCAAGTCGACCGAGGCAGAGAATTTATGGGTGCAGTATCGCAGTTGATGGCCAAACACAAAGTAAATATCAGACGGGGCAGAACAGAAATACACAGAGACCAAGCTTTAGTGGAAAGATTTAACAGAACATTAGCTGAAAGATTGTTTGGTTATCAGTATGCTTAGGAAATAGATTCGCAAAAACGTAATAGAGAATGGGTAAAGAGATTACCAGAAGTTGTTAAAGCCATAAATGTGGAGACAAAAAAGCCCCCTCCTGTTGAAACAAAAACATTAAAAGGTAATCCTATCTGTATGAATGCCAGTGTAAGATATTTATATCAACCCGGGGAACAAGAAGGTGGAAGACGCAGAGCAACTGATCCAATGTGGAGTGTAGATATTCACAAGATTAAAAGTTATATGGTGATGCAAGGTATAAGAGTTTATTATTTGAAATTACCAGCGCCTCAAAGAGGATTTGTCAAAGAAGAACTACTTATCGTTCCTGCTGATACAAATTATAAGTTTTTATAAAAACCATGTGCATCAGTTTTAATTCCATCTCCTCGTATATATCTTTTTGAGTAAAATGGTGATAGTGTAACTTTGTTTACTGTTATGCCATATATTTGATGCTTCATTGATCGCATCATATTCATTTCATGGTTATATTTTTTCTTGTTAAATAGTGCATCCTTGTAGTTTTCAAAATTTATATGTTTTTTGACTACATAATTTTTTACACCTTTTGCTTTTTTGATAAGCTGTTCATCAGCTTTTAGAATAGAATATAGTTTAGGTCTTAATCCAGCATACTCAGCTATAGCAACACCAGCACATTCGTCTTTCATTTTACCTAATACTTTTTTGTTTGTATTATCGTGCATTGGGTGATTTTGAGGATAATCACTTAGGTCATATTCATCTTTCATTTCATACATATCTTTATATGCGTCTTCTGTTTTTTTATCTACAAGCAAGCTGTCAGTATCTGTGTATAATAAAGTACAGTTATCTCCATACCTTTTTTTCAAAGTATTATAATACCAATCATACATCATATATTTTGATAAATCTAATACTGACATTCCAACATAAATTGGCTTGTTTAATTTTAATTTTGTTTTGTTTACATGTATTGCCGATAATTCATCTGAAAATTTTACACGTCTGTTAAAGTTTGGTTTGGCTATTATTTTTCTTATTTTTTCATTATTAGAGCCGTCAGTTTTTACTAATTTTATGTCAGTTCGCTTTCTTAAATTTTCCATTGTTTTTCCAAATACTGAGTTATTCATAAGCTTGTAAAAATCTTTTTCAAATTGTGATTTAGCTTTTTTCCTAAGTTCTGTGTTTAAATTTATGTATGATGCCATCCAAGGTTTTTTATTAAATTCTAGCACCCTGTGGATTTGTGTTAATTCCATGCCTAATGCTAAATACAACTATAAATTTTTATAATGTAATACATATTTTGTTTTGTCCATAAGATTTGGTACTAGTTGTTCTGTCATAACGTTTTTTTCTAATAAATTTGTTTGGTACTCAGATAACCATTCTTTTTTTACTTTTAATCTTTCAGGGGCAAGTGGATAATCATTGTGACTATCATGTAGTTCTTTAGGATATTTTAAATCTACTTCAAGAAAAATATCCTTTATCTTTTCTTAGCTCTTGTAATGTTTTTAAGTCATCCCATTTAAATCCGGAATATGGAAGTGGCTGACTCATTGCCCATCCATAAAGATTATTTGCATCAAAATACATTAAAAAGTTGTTTTCCTCGTAAGGGTTATAATCAGCTACGTGTGGATTGTTTGCTTTGGCATATCGTGTTGATACCATACTTATTCCGCCACGCATTCCTTTTTCAACAAATAAGTGCATATTCATATCTGTAAGAAGTTCTAGTTCTATTTTTGAAAATTTAAGTAAAGCATCCCAAGATAATCCAGGTGCTGTGTAGTAATGTAAAGCATCGAGTTTATATGATTTCATGCATGTTTTTCTAAAAGTTTGGAATACATCAGCCAACAAAGTTATATCAGTTTTTAAATATAAATCATGATAATCTCCAAGAGTTTTACAATTTAATTTTTCCCATACTTCTTGGGCATGATCGTAATCTTTTTGAGTAATATCTTCGTCTTTAAGTTTACTGTAAAATTCTTTAATTGGTGGTAATTGTGTTTCATTAAATTTATCCATGCTATCAAAATATTCATATGGATAAACACCTTTTCGTAAAAGTAAATCTGTGTGTTCTTTAAACTGATTTCTGGTTATTTCAAAATCAGATTTATCTGTCGCATCAACAAGTTTTTCTAAAGAAGAAGCCATAAATTGTAAACTGTCTAAAAATTTAAGCTGGCCGACACTAAATGATATGTATTTTTCAGCATTATTTGGAATACATGTTATATTACCTTTCATTTTATGTATTTTTTGCATAATCAAATGACTATCATATCCTTTGAGGTTGTGAAATATGACAGGAATCGAAGTTTTGCCAGGTTTTGTTTTTAGTTTTAAGTTGCAGTTTTTATGTGCTGCACCTCTGTATTCTCCAGTAAAATGGCAGTGGTCTCTTACTTTACAGTTTCTATCAGATTTTCTGCCTATTTCATTATCACATATCCAACATTGTGTAGCTTTTTCATAATCTGCTTCATTTTGTTAGTCATTATTAATGGTTTTGGGTGAGCAAATATATTATTAATGTTGCTCTTCTCACATTCTAGGCGATTTAAAAACACTTCAACAGCATCTTCACCTCTGTAAATAACCGAATCATTAGCTTTGTTGTCATATCTGACAACTTGGTATCCAAATCCACAAGCTTCGTGCACATTTTGAATTTCTGATTTTTTTCCAAATTGTTTTAATTGTGGTTTAATTATGCTTTCAAAATCAGCATATATTACATAAGGAACATGCATTTTATTTTGGTAATTTTTAAATTTTACAGTATTTTTACCATTTTCTGGCATTTCAATTTTGCAAGATTTTTTGTTGATACCATAACAATCTTCTTTGTGATTTGTTAGTAAGTCTTCATTTGAAAATCCATAAAGACAACGATCACAGAAATAAGTTTTGCATTTATGTTTGTTTTGGTCGTAAAGCAGTTTATTTAAGTTTTTAATCCAGCAATAGTGACTGTTTGTAACATTTTCATCAGATATCAAAAGTAGATTAATCCTGTTAATGTCTTTGGGTTGTTCTGATATTTTATATGGAAAAATATTTACTTTTTTACATTTTTTCTGATATGGTGTATCCGTAAACATTAATAGCAATATTGTTTAGTTTTTCTACTTTTGAAATTTGTGAAATTGGAGTGGGAAAGTCAATTTTATCTTTTTTAGAAAAGCTATGCTTGGGTATTTTGACAACCTATCGGTGTGATCTGCGGCAGGATTTAGTGCAGAATTTATAGCATAAAACAAACATTGATTATCGTTATTTTTTACGTTTATTATTGCTTTTTTGTTAGCTAATTCTACAGGCAGTGGAATATATGAAGAACCTTTTAATGGTTCATACCTTGCGATATTCAAATAAAGCTTAACACAGTGATCAACTTCTAATCCGGATGCAGTATTTGTAAATCTTTCAAGACTCTCTTGTATAAATGCAGATGATTCATCATAAAACTCATTTATTTTTTCAGAGCTCAAAATAGCATTTTGTTCACTATGTAATACTGCTGTAGTATATTTTTTGGTTGTACCATTATCTTTAAATAAATCTATAGTAAGTCCTAATTGAAATTTTAATCCATTCGTCTCTATTAGCTCTTTGATAATTTGTTTTGCTATAATGGATTTTTTATCATAAAATAGTTTTTGAGGTTCTTTGTATTTTTCAACAGACATTTCATATGCTTTAAAATAACCGCATATTGGATTGTCAACCAATTTTAATTCTGAAGTACTTTTATCTTTAAAAACTTGTTTTAGTTCATTTATGACATTTTTATATTTTTTGTTTTGCTCATTTATAGCATCTTCTTGTTTTTTCTTTTCTCTTTTACGTAGTTTTTTGTTATGTCGTCTCTTTCTTAAATTTTCTAATGCAGTGGTTTCCTCTTTTTTTGGAGTTTTCTTTTGATTTTCTAAAGCTTCGCGATCTATTTTTAACTCATTTATACCATTAGATAGAGTTTGCTTATCTATTACACCTACTTCAAATAGGTGTATTAATTTTTCTATAATCTCTTCAGTTCTCATTATTTCTTTTTGTTATATATTTAATTTTTTTTTTATTTAATATAAATAAATATATCAAAAAGTAACAATGGAAATCAATGTTTGCAAATTTCTTAAAATTGGATTACACAATCCGTGTAAAAATAAGACTATAAAAGATTCTAATTATTGTAGTTTGCATAAGTACAGATTAAAAACAAGTCATGTGTTGCCGTGCTCAATCTGTAAAAAAAGGTACAAGAGCAAAAAATAAAATTTGTTCTAAATGTGGTGGCGTTTCAATCAGAATAATGACAAATTATTGGAGATTAAAGGATTATAATGCTGAGTGCTTAAAATTTAGACGTATTAATGTTTAAAATTTTTCAAACTTGTTTTCTTCACTACCCCTATTTTAAAAAAGTTTGTTAACCTAAGTTTTAATGTTTAACCTCTATTTTGTAATAAAATTTAAACATCCAAATTTAAAACATTTTCACAATTCAATCTTAAAATCTGGGGTTATTTAGCGCCTGGGACATGATAAATAACCAGTTAAATCGACTTAATTTTCAGTAAAACTGAAAATTTGTGTGTGGTGATTTTAGATTTGGGGTAATTTAGTTGTGGTCCAGAACCCCCAAAATACATATATATTCATGCACAATGGGATTTTGAAATAACTTGTCACAAATGTTAACCATAATGAGACGGTGTGTCGCGTGCAAGATCCAGGTCCGTAGCTCAAAGGTCAAGGTCACAGTTGGAGGTTAAAGGTCAGAAATACGCTTGTCCGGGCTGAAACTTTGTCATGCATCGTGAGATTTTGAAATAGCTTTGCACAAATGTTCACCATAATGAGACGGCGTGTCGCGCGCAAGATCCAGTTCCGTAGCTCAAAGTTCAAGGTCACACTTGGCGGTTAAAGGTCAGAAATATGCTTGTCCGGGCTGTTACTTTGTCATGCATTGTGGGATTTTGAAATAACTTAGCACAAATGTTCACCATAATGAGACGGCGTGTCGCGCGCAAGACCCAGGTCCTTAGCTCAAAGGTCAAGGTCACAGTTGGAGGTTAAAGGTCAGAAATATGCTTGTCCGGGCTGTGACTTTGTCATGCATCGTGGGATTTTGAAATAACTTGGCACAAATATTTACCATAATGAGACGGCGTGTCGCACGCAAGATCCAGGTCGTAGCTCTAAGGTCATGGTCACACTTGGAGGTAAAAGGTCAGAAATAGGCTTGTCCGGGCTGTAACTTTGTCATGAATTGTGGGATTTTGAAATAACTTGGGACAAATGTTCACCATAATGACACGGCATATCATGCGCAAGACCCAGGTCCATAGCTCAAAGTTGAAGGCCACACTTGGAGGTTAAAGGTCAGAAATAGGCTTGTCCGGGCTGTAACCTTTTCATGCATCGTAGGATTTTGAAATAACTTGGCACAAATGTTCATCATAATGAGACGGCGTGTTGCGCGCAAGACCCAGGTCTGTAGCTCAAACGTCAAGGTCACGATACCTTCAGAACACAGGAACACATATTTTGCAGCTAAACATGGTAAGGTATTCAACATTCCTTGCATGATCATTCACAGGGCTACATTCAACCTTTCATATGGGTACATTCAAAGATAACTGTTTCTTCAATAACTTCAGAATTAAGAAACTGGCTAATAACAACTTTATTTCTTTGACATTTTTGCAATTATTGTGTTGACGAAACACAGTAACCTTTAACAGCAATTTGACATTTGTGCAATTATTGTGTTGACAAAACAGTAACCTTCGACAACTGTGCAGCTTCTGAATTGTTAATTTTGCACAAGACCCGGTAGGGGACTATGGCTGTCCCTCGGACTGCTTCTTGTTATACTTGCTGTGATCTGTATGTTGCAGGTTCTGCGAAACATCTCCTGCCCTAGAATAGGCCCTTATTTTATTTACTTGTCCTAATTATAACACTGACACTGATGTTTAATGTTATATTCTAATTTTTTTACGACCATTACCTTAATGATGTTTAATTATGTTATTATACCACGTGTTATACTATGCACAACTGAAATCAAATGAGCATCTGATGATTTTCAAATTTTCATATCGGAAAAAGATCTGCAATATTTAAAAAAGTGATTTTTTAAGTGGTTTAATTTATTGGACTTCCAAATATGGAGAAACTTAGCTCAGCTTACATTGCGTGTGTAAAGTGAAAAGATAATGGTAAGTTTTGACAGCTGTCAATTAAGAGGGTTGCTGGCAGATAAAAGGAAGCAGCTAGCGAGTGGTCGGGTTCAACTAATGCCGATGGGCAGATTAAATGAAGCCACCAGAAAATGAGTGGGCTGAACTACAAATAAGTCTTATTTCCTTAACCCTTAACCCGCTATATATATATATATAATGGACTGTTCTTCTTCTAATTAAGACCATTCCATTGATGTGACAAATTTACTCGCAGGCTGATCAGGGTTTACAATGGACGAAAAAGGTTATTATAGACGTGCTTAGTAGGTTAAGGGTTAAAATTCTAATAATCTATATGCCATTCATATCTATAGGACATTTTGTTCAAGAGGGTATCGGTTGCCCAGTGGATAGCATGTTTCACTTTGAACCCAGATATCATAGGTTTGAGCCTAACTGGCCCCTCTGGGTTAATTAGGTTTGTCCCTGGACAATACACTTTAGTTAGCCTCGTCCGTCAGATGGAGACGTAAACCGGGTGGTCCAATATAGCGGAGTCCATCCTCCTAGCATGTAAAAGCACCCCAGAAATTAATTTGATAGAGTAGGTCAGGGTTCCTGGATTCCTATCATCCTATGCATCCTTCCCCTCTCTCTTGTGCAGATGGGTTTAAACAAAAAAATCAACGACACCAAATTAACTAGATTTATTTAATTAAACATGCAAAAAATTATAACAACGTTGTTTAAAAAGACTAGTTTGTAAGAATATACATCTTGATATCAACAATTTCAAGCTTTCAAAAGAAAACATCAGTTTTTAAATTTTGAACATGATTAATTAACAACAGTTGGAGGATAACACTTTTGTCAAATAGCATGATCAAACTAAATTGAAAATGAAGATGCACTACGTAATTTCTCAAGTTTAACACTTCAGTTACTGTTACGGTCAACCTATATATTGGAATTTGGCTGCTGTTATTTCTATCTGCTGAAGTACTTAGTTACATGGTAATGACTGCAACTATTTAGACTAACAGTAACAGTATATAAAGTCATTAGTCACGTGAGGGAACATGTAAATTGAACACATCGATACAATTTCACCATCGCTGAGGCCGGTCTACCGGTATATCCTTTACTGAACACAGGGTCTTCCACACGTCATTTAAGAAAATATTCCCCCTATCCCTCAATTCTAAAATCTTATTTCCCCCTACTTCTTAATTAACCCCCTATGCTATGATCTCTGCCCTATCCCTTAAAAACACCAATAAATCTCTAAAATGCTTTATACCTGTCTATAAATAGCTCCTTGTAGGCCATTCTTAAAAATCCTTCCATTTACTGTTAAGATATACTTCAAATTGCATCTAAATAACTCATGATCTGTAAAAATATTGGTCCACTGAAGGGTAGCTCCGTCACACACCCACCCCATGACACTGAAATTTAATTTCCCCTATCCCTTAAATAATTTCTGTGAAAGACCCTGCTGGACACCTTGACTGTTAGGAGAGCAAAAATCTAATTAAATTTTCTT
Source organism: Cyrtodaria siliqua (assembly GCA_037043455.1). Classification (NCBI taxonomy): domain Eukaryota; kingdom Metazoa; phylum Mollusca; class Bivalvia; order Adapedonta; family Hiatellidae; genus Cyrtodaria; species Cyrtodaria siliqua. The sequence goes on from JAWPHD010014848.1 coordinate 24,404, forward strand.
AGTTTCAAATTTTGATTACGCTAAATAAAATTATACCTGAGTTTACTGTTACACAACCGACCCTCTGAAAACACCCCGGACTCCCTTTTTTTTTATTGAAAATAAAAAACTCAAAAAAAACAACAACAGACAAACACACATTTTGAAAAAATAATGATGTTCACGCGATCACGGGTGACTCATGTGCTCATTGTCCTGCTGTTGGAACTGACCCTCTTCCGGACTTGCGAAAAATAAATTAAACTGTTTTACCCCTTTGCAATAATTGGAAGTGATTGGGAAAAGAGCCAGTTGTTGCCAGGCCTTTTGGGAAACAATAAAACATACACAATTTCATACTGTTATCTATTGTAGTTTTTAAAATACCACATTTAAGATTTTCCCATTCATCAAAGCTCATCGCCACCTTAAATGTAACTTCGAAAAAATAAAATAAAAAAATAAAATAGAATGCCTACCTACCTACCATATTTTTTTCAGCAATGTTACAGTAAACACAGGTATAATTTTATTTGGCCTTACACCACTGGAAATGAATGCATTTACTACAACATGAACATTGTCGTTAATGACTAATCTATGTAATGCTTCTTTTGTCAAGGAAGTATTTTTGCGAGATTTTGTTGGTCGAACACAACAGAACTTTGGATGCAGTTAAGTCAATGATCCTGTCAATCAAAACACAATGCTGCCCTAGGTGATTGTTGTTTTTGAAAACAGTTTCAATGTACACCATGATTGGTGCAGACTGATCAGGTTGATATATTGGCTGTTAGTTAAACATTTCTTGGGAAATTTATTTGCATGATGAGTCATGCCTAGAATAACTAGAAGGCTGTTCCACGGAACACTTCTGTTACCTGTCATGAGCTTATTTCAAAAGAGACAGTTTGAAGACAATTGAATTGAATTGGGGTTTTAAGGCGCACCAACACATGAAAAGGTTATATGGCGCCTAACAGGCATGAACATGCCAGGCTCATCTTCCATGTACATCGAGATAAAATATGGAAAATGGGCCTAGAACCTTCTCACCCTGAACTGCAGAGTTGCTGCAAATTCTATTGTAGAAACTCCATTTACGCTGGAGCCATGTTATTGTTTTTCTGCCACTGCTCTTTTGATGCTTTTTCTGCCACTGCTCTTTTGATGCGAGCGAGATGACGAGGTATGCAATCCTTCATCATCATTTTATGATGAAGATGTGTTAGAAGTTTCGTGAACAAATGTCAATTACTTTTAAGTTATGGCCAAGGTTAGTTTGCAGGTGAAAGTGTGACGGACGACAGACAAAGTGATCCCTAAGTGTATATCATGTTACGCAGGTGACACAAAATAATGCATGTCATGCGGTTTAATAACATACTTTTCTTCATGGTGAAGTAAACATATTAATATCCAGTATGTCAAAACAAAACTATTTCAATATTATATATTACATAATTAAGACAGTTTTGTGGTATATATGTCAATGATATAAATATTACATTAATTGCTAGATATTCATCCCTACCTGTCCCCATTTTAGGCCCAACCTTTCTTTTTTATTTGGCTTCATCTAAAAAACAAAACAAAAACAAGAGGCATAGACGGCCTGTGGATGCTCTACTGGCTAACCATAAAGTTTATGTATAATATCATTCAACCAGAACATGGCGATGACATACGTAACTAGGCTTGGTACTGATCATCTCTGCCAAGTTTTGTTGAACATCCAGCCAGACGTTCAGGAGAACTAGTCTGTACAAAGTTAGTGTATTAAAACCTTTAAGGAGTCATAACTCTGCCAAAATTCATTCAACCAGAACACGGCAATGACAGGTGCAACTAGGCTTGGTACTGATCATCCCCAACAAGATTCACTGAAATCTGGCAAGGAGTTCAGAAGAGACTAATCTGGACAAAGTTTGTCTATTAAAACCTTTAAAGGGCCATAACTCTGCCAAAAATCATTCAACCGGAATATGGCTATGATATGCATAACTAGGCTTGATACTAATCATCCTTGTAAAAGTTCAGCTGAAATCCAGCCAGGGGTTCAGGAGAATTAGCCCGGAAAATGTTTGTGCATCAAAAACCTTTAAAGGGCCATAACACTGCCAAAAATCTGTAAACTGGAACGTGACGATGATATGCACAACTAGGCTTGGTGCTGATCATCCCTGTAAAGTTTCAGTGAAATCTGGCTAGGAGTTCAGGAGAACTAGTAGAGACAAAGTTTGTGTATTAAAACCTTTAAAGGGCCATAACTCTGCCAAAAATCATTCAACCAGAACACGGCGATGATTTCCACAACTAGACCTGGAAATGATCATCCCTAAAAAGTTTCATTTAAATCTGGCTAGGGGTTTACTAGTCTGGACAAAGTATGTGTATTAAAATCTGTAAAGGGACATAACTCTGCCAAAATCATTCAACCGGAACACGGTGACGATATGTACAACTAGGCTTGGTACTGATCATCCCTGAAAAGTTTCACTAAAATCCGTCCAAATGAAGGCCCTTTCGTCTTACTGAGGCCAAAATATAGCATTTTTTAGAAAATCAAGGGCCATCTCCTGTGTAAATGGTCCAATCGGCTGTTTTTTAAATTTGTCGGAGCTTTTATTGATATTAACAATCTGATAAAGTTTGGTAAAGATCTAATTAAAAATGAAGGCCCTATTGTCTTAACGGGGCAAAATATAGCATTTTTAACTAAATCAAGGGCCATAACTCCGCTGTTACTTGTCCAGTCTGGCCGTTTTTAAAACTTGTCCGAGCTTTCATTGATATTACCAATCTGGTAAAGTTTGGTAAAGATCAGATGAAAAATAAAGGCCATACCGTCTTAACGAAGTAAAATATAGCGTTTTTAAATAAATCAAGGGCCATAACTCCGCTGTTACTGGTTCGATCTGGCCGGTTTTTGAACTTGTCCGAGCTTTCATTGATATTACCACCCTGGTACAGTTTGGTAAAGTTCGGATGAAAAATGAAGGCCCTATCATCTTAACGAGGCAAAATATAGCATTTTTAACTAAATCAAGGGCCATAACTCCGCTGTTACTGGTCCGATCTGGCCGTTTTTCAAACTTTCAAGCTTTCAATGATATTAACATTTTGGTAAAGTTTGGGAAAGATCGGATGAAAAATGAAGGCGCTATCGTCTTAATGAGGCAAAATACAGCATTTTTAACTGAATCAAGGGCCATAACAACTCCGCTGTTACTTGTCCGATCTGGCCGTTTTTCGAACTTGTCCGAGCTTTCATTGATATTAAAGGGACACTGTCCGTAAGTAAGCAGATATTGAGCATAACCAAATAACTGTCTGACTTTTATTCATTGAAATGTATACATGAAAACATGAGGATAGACCCCAAGAAGTATGTAGGAATACATTCGTGAGTTTGAAAAAAAGAAAGTTTTAATTATTAAATGTAAATAAAGTGGGACCCACAATATTTACCTTTTATGCGTTCACGTGACTTCCACAGCGCACTAGGTTTTCACCATAGTATGTATTGCGTAATATGTATAGCCTGCTTAGCTCAATCGGGAGCGAGTTCCGACAACTTTACGCTCATGCACACTTATTTTTACTGCGAGTTTGGGCTGCGAGTTCAAACCCACGAAGTGGATTTGCTTTTTTTTGTACCGCGATTGAATTCCGTTAAACAATCTTGCTTTTAATTAGTAAATATTGAATAATGTTTAGTGTATAATGTTTGCGAACATAATTATTGGGTGTTTTATAAGCTAAAAGTTACGGACATTGTCCCTTTAACAATATGTTAAAGTTTGGTAAAGATCAGATGAAAAATGAAGGCCCTATCATTTACATAGCAAGTCTAATGATTCCTTCAATATAAAAAATGATGACATGAACTATAATGAACTTCATCATTTTGCTGCATCCATATTTTGAAAAAAAGGTAGAAAATAAAATGTGAAGAAAAAATATCTTCAATTATAAAAACAACTGCATTATAAATCAAGAAAAAAATTGCTTGTAAAGTGTCGTTTAAGGTTAAGATATGTTTATGTGTGAATGTAAACAAGTGGCACAGGTATTCGTTTTGCTATTTGTTGGTTTTCAGAGAACATTAAGTTCCTCTACAAAAAATAAATTCAATACTTTACAAAATAAAATTGAAAACAATGAATAAAATGCTATTTTGGTTACTTTATAAATGCCTTATATGAGGAAACTGTCCTATTATCTGTCAATTTCTTAATATTATGATAAAATTCACACTTTTAATTCAACATTGATATTTTTGTCTTAAAATGAAACATACGATCATATTAAAATTTTAAACTCAGTTTTAAACAATTATTACATGCATTTATTAGAATAATCTGGTTTAAGGCAAAACTCTATGGCAATAGAAATCTACCGGTATAGGTTTAAAACTGGAAATTAGCATGCAAATAGAAGGCATAAGTTATATATAGCAAAACAATAACGTTTTCAAGCTATGAACATGTTCTAGTGTCTCTAATATTAAACATTCTAGTTATAAATAATACAAACTATGGAAATAGAAACTATTCCAGTTATTTTTGGCACTTATTTTGTATAAGTTTTAGTTAAAAAACAAGAACAACTAAAAACTAATAATATTTCTTCAATATATAATAAAACAGCCATACACATGTCAGCTTTTACCTGCTTATTAAACGTGTCTTCGAGCACCCATCCAAATCTAAGGTCAAAGGTCACCTGATAAGTGAAACCATGACAACCTAAATATTGGCTCTCATCTGACTCTAATTTATCTTCATTCATACGTCTTTCAAAACTTTAAAGACAGATATTTGAATTTACTTGCAAAACTCTGCACTTAATTTACAAATCTACTCTACAGGGCATGCAAAAGATAAAATTTAAAGTAGCTATCCCGCCAAAAACAGCCAAATGTTACAACATATATACACCATTTCTAAACTACTGATGATGAGGTTTATATATAACTTACATATTTTGAGAATCCAAACTCTATAGGCACAGTTAAAACGGCTTTAACCAGCCAGGCCAAACCCAGAAACTGGAGCATCGAATTCAAGAGTTACCATCTCATAATTAATTTTATGCATATTCATTCACCGGTATTCTAAAACGGCCCATAAAAAAAATTATGCTTTTAATTGGTAAATATGCATTATTATTTGAACTTAACACCTGGCAAGAGTTTTGGTAATTGGTTCTGCAGTGTAATTTGTGTCGTGATTTGGCGGGTTAGTTCCTTTAACACATTAGCGCAATACTAATAATGAGCAAATATGAAGAAAAAAATAATAAATTAAATTAAAATAACAAATTAACAAAACAAAACAGTTTACTACACTTTCTTTAACACGCATGATTGTATAGTTATTGGTCCACTTACATAGTTTGCTTGTGTGTTATTGCAGTATCATTAGACTAAATAATATTAAAGTAATGTATTTTGTTGAATCCTGTTCACAGTACTACTAGACAATACAGTTGTAATAACTGACTCTTCATTACCACACATTCTCTAGCAGTACCTATGACAACAGCTTTCCTGTCTGTTGGTTTTCAATCTATAGATTTAAGTCTACCGACTTGGTTACAACCAAAAAACACACTAGCATAACTGCTACTGATTTTTTTGGCTCTAACCATTTCCTTAAACAAGGATAGACTATACTTAAAAGTATTCATCTTATATAACACATTAGCATTGCCTCTATTTTCTTCTTTTACTTAAATGTTCTTTCCTACCCATGGCCTTGCTACTCAGTTGCCACCATAGAACAAAGAGGCATTGACTCTCTCCATTGTCTTTTTTTGTGTTACATTTTCCTCTTACAGCAAATATGGCCTAACCTTCAGTTGCCACACATACAATACAACAAAGTGGCATTTACTGATGCCATTTTATTTTTTTGCTCGTACATTTTTCTCCTTCCTCACTCACAGAGTCCCAAGTAAGTTTGCGTAGCTGCCGAGATCCTCTGAGAGTACAGCGGGACTGTAAAGCCCACCTGCTAATTCTGTCCCATCTCCCTGTAAATAAACAGACTATAAAACAACTTTCTATTTAAGCAGATTATAATTTCCAAAATAGATCCATGTTTCATGAATTAAATATTAAATTGAAACAGATTTTTTAATAATCACTGAGCACATAGTCAGTATTAAGCCTGAAAGAAAGTAAATATACTCAGTACATTAAAAACAAGAGGTCAATGACCTTGAAGCTCTACTGATTGATTTTGATTTCAGGAAGTAGTCGCTACAGACTTGTTTTTTGAAAAATTATTTTTAGCCGTGGCGGCCATCTTGAATTTCCGGCCGACCTGAAATTTTGCTAGGATCAATTAGACATCAAGAGCAACATTCCTGTGAAGTTTCATGAAAATCCGTCAAGTAGTTTCACAGGAATAGTCGCTACAAGTTTTCATTATATAACTCTATGTAAACAAAGATGGCCGCTGACAGCCATGTTTAACGTCGAATCAAAATAATGTTTGACTCTGATAACCATCATGTCATGCTGATCATTTTACAAAAAGTCCCATATCAATATCACTTATAGTTTTCAAGACGTAGTCGCTACAAACTTCTTTTTTAAAAAATCTAATTTTAGCTATGGCGGCCATCTTGAATTTCTGGCCGCTCTGAAATTTTGCTAGGATCAATTAAACATTAAGAGCAACATTCCTGTAAAGTTTCATGAAAATCTGCCAAGTAGTTTCAAAGGATTAGTCGCTACAAGTTTTTACAATATAACTCTTTGTAAACAAAGATGGCTGCTGGCAGCCATGTTTAACGTTGAATCAAAACAATTTTTGACAAGGACCAACATCATGTCATGCTGATCATTTCACAAAAAGTCCAATATCAAAATCACTTATAGTCTTCAAGTAGTAGTCGCTACAAACTTGTATTTTGAAAATCTATTTTTAGCCATGGCAGCCATCTTGAATTTCCGGGCGACCTGAAATTTTGCTAGGATCAATTAGACATCAAGAGCAACATTCCTGTGAAGTTTCATGAAAATCCGTCAAGTAGTTTCAGAGGAGTAGTCGCTACAAGTTTTCATCATATAACTCTATGTAAACAAAGATGGCCACTGGCAGCCATGTTTAACGTCGAATCAAAATAATGTTTGACTCTGATAACCATCATGTCATGCTGATCATTTTACAAAAAGTCCCATATCAATATCACTTATAGTTTTCAAGACGTAGTCGCTAGCCTACAAACTTCTTTTTTAAAAACCTATTTTTAGCTGTGGCAGCCATCTTGAATTTCTGGCCGATCTGAAATTTTGCTAGGATCAATTAGACATTAAGAGCAACATTCCTGTAAAGTTTCATGAAAATCTGTCAAGTAGTTTCAAAGGAGTAGTCGCTACAAGCTTTTACTATATAACTCTATGTAAACAAAGATGGCCGCTGGCAGCCATGTTTAAAGTCAAATCAAAACGATTTTCGACAAGGACCAACATCATGTCATGCTGATCATTTTAGAAAAAGTCCCATATCAATATCACTTATAGTTTTCATGAAGAAGTCGCTACAAACTTGTTTTTTAAAAACCTATTTTTAGATCTGGCGGCCATCTTGGATTTCACATCAACATGAATTTTTGCTAGGATCAACTAGACTTCATGGGCAACATTTCTGTAAAGTTTCATGAAAATCCATTCAGTAGTTTCAGAGGAGAAGTCGCTACAAAAAAAAGTTTACGGACAGACGGACGACGGACGCCGCACCACGGCATAAGCTCTGCTGATCTCTGATCAGTAGAGCTAAAAAAAGCAACATTTTTTATTTTCGATTACTTTAAGTCTGTTGTTTTTTGTTCAAATCAAGATTGTATTTTATTAGTACACATATCTCTTTGTCTCAAAGGTTAACATATGGCGATAAACCGTTGCATAAGATTTGCTCTACTTCTTTCAGTTAAAAAACATTTTGCACGAGGATCTTTAACATCTCTCGAAATTAAAAAAATTCAATGTTGCGCTTTCAAATGTACCAAGTGTATCACGGTTCATTTTATGACAGCTAAAGGTAATGATTTATTATTGTAACTATGAGTTTATTTATTTCAATATAACATCAAACATAAAGAACTTGTTTAAAACAAATCATGGTCTACACATGGACAGTGGAGTTATTCGAACCATGTTGAATACACATAATCATCCACAGAATGTTCATCTTCAACGCTTCTAAACAATACTCACTAACCTTTATGGAATGGTGAAAGACCAAGGAATTGAAGAAACTAATTTTTTTGAGAAATTATTATCATAAAGATGTGATATGGGTTGCCGAAAACTGGTAAAATCAGAAGAAGAAAAAATGGAAGTCGCCTTATGCAGAAAGCGAGTTTGTTTCTAAACCAGTGAAATAGATTCTTTTTTTATCACAAAATAACACTAGAGAAAATAAACTGGTATATGACTTTTGAAAATCGGTCAACTATAATTCAAAATATTAATTAAAATATAACACCACAGTTCTTTTTTTTGTATAGCCGATATGCGTTAAAATTCTCGATAAGCCAAACATTGATAGATACAGGCAGACACAACATCCATATTTGGGAACACAACTACCTTTACGTTAGTTTCATAACCATATACCATTAACATCTGTATAGAAATCTGGTTTATTTCTATTTCACTATTATGTACCATGAATATTTATTGAAGTCATCCTTTTCCCATTGACTGAAATAATTTCATTTTGCCATCTGCATCCCCTTACCTTATACGTACTCTATATCAAAAATACTTTGGCGTGAAAGATATGCAGCCTATACATACCATTTTTAGGGGCTTCTTTTCCAGGGTCAGTGCATTTGGTTGGAATTCTTTGTTTGATTTTTTGCAGTTGAAGACCCTACCAGCTATACGAAGATCTTCACTCAACACAGGATACTGGAACCTTTCCTGAAATGAAGTTTTAAAGTATAAATGTTAAACTCATTAAATTTTGAGAAATAGTTAAATGTGACAACAAAATGATTAACTTCTCTAATATTGTGTAAGATAAGTTCAATGTCATCTGTTAGAATGCTCAGGAAATTCAAGTAAATGGTAAAGTGGAGCGCTGTGGTCTAGTGGTAGAGCGTTGGACCCATGATCCAAAAGTCGAGGGTTCGATTCCCGCCATTACCATATGCGTTGTGTCCCTGAGCAAGACACTTTATCTGCATTGCTTAGTACTGGTTCTACCCAGGAAGACATCAAGAGTGATTCAAATAAGTTCATAGAGCTTTCGTTACAATCGATGTAAAATAAATAAGTTTAAACTAAGTAAATTGTAACAAACCATCTTGTTACATTATATGTACAACTGTTACCCTGAATCCTATATGAATTAATATTTATGATTTAACAACAAAAACCTATTGAATCGTCGATTTTTCCAGACCGAATATTTTCAGGAACAGTAATTAAACCGAAGGTATCACGTGGCTCTATATTAATTAATACTGCATGTGCACATTCATATGAAACTCAACCACATTATGATGGTTTTTATTTGGACTGACATCAGTCACTCTTCCAGACTGCCTCTTTTCCTTTTAAAAGAAATAACATTGCTTATATAGCTTAATAAAAAAAAGGTTGATACTTTAAATTTGGAAAAATAGAGTTGAACATGAACTAAATCTCCACCGAAATTCAGGGCATGAAAACGCTTTTTCAGAAACTTGTGGTTTAACCGGTACATGCATAGACATGTTATCATTAACCTGCCATATGTCTGAAATAAGACTTGGGGGAGATGTGTTTAGCCGATAGCAAAAACTGAGAGTACATACCCCTGCCTGGTTCAGTACACGGAGAATGGTGGGGGACATCTGGAGGGCATTCTTGGCCCTCGTGATGGCCACATACAGCAGATTCTCTTCATCTGAACTCTCACCTCCTGTAACCATAGTAATATACACAAAACTTCAGCAGTTAAAATGCATACATTTCTACTGTAATGGTATTAAATAATACTGTAATTCAGTATTGCTGTAAATGTATTAATTGTGATGAATCAACTTTTCATATGTCTTTTATAATGGTTGAAGTAGGGTTCAAATTTAACACTTATTTACTTGCTAAATGCAAATAGATTTTGGCAGATTGCAAGTAGAAAATATTAGCACTTGCTAAATTTTTCAAGTAATAAAAGAAACCCACTAGGTCTCAGTCTACATTTATTCACTGAACATATTTATCTAAATTGTTAAATAGGTGGATATAAGTAAGTATAATTATACATTATTAAATTCCTGCATCTAGCCGAGTGTGAAATTGTCATTATTTACACATGTAGTAATCCTTCTAAATTGAATCATGGTTTTAAATTATATTAATGCAAGTACCGTAATTAAAATAGCAAGTAGTAAACCTTTGCACTTGCTTTTTTTAACAAGTGGCTAAAACATGAAATTTGATCCCTGGGTTAAAGTGAATTATCATATATATACGCATTTTTGGCCCGCGATATGCACAAAATTACCCTACAATAAGCTCTCGAGAATTGAGCCTCCGATATGCCAAATTTAGGTCATGTGACCGGGCCGAAAATGCATATCCATACTGGCCCGGTCACCTTACGATTATTGGCGATTGTTTTTTGTTTAACCCTTTTTTTTAAAACCATAACTTTGACGTTAAACCCGTCAATGACATGACGTAACCGAAGTGATGTCAACTAACGTAACTGACGTCTTTTAAATAAGCGTTAAAATGGAAGCTGGCAAGAGGACGTTAGCGTCAGTGGCTAACAGCTTATTTTACTTATTGTACTTAGATGGACAAATTATTGAGGGAAGGCATCATGAAGTAAATGAAACTGACATAGGGTTTTTGTCAACAAAACAGGGAATGTAACTAGATCTACAGAAAAACAGACTAAATCTGGCTTTACATTTTTTCACGGAGTGTTTGTGCTCGACCGGCGAGACCAGAGTAACTGAAGAAATTGGCTTCAAGGAGTTGGACGGTCTATATTGGAAGTTTTATTCTGAGTAGAATCTATAATCCGACAAAACTGAATACTAGATAGACTCGAAGAAATCAGTCCAGGCCATCATCAGCTGGTACTTAATCGAGAAGAGGTACTTTTAGATAAGGAGTTTCAGCATTCAAGGGACGTACTGACAGCCAAAAGAAATGCTCTGAAACAGCAAGAAAGGGAAATCAAGAAATCGAAATAGGAATGGTATATATGGTCTCAAAAAGTCATGAAATTTGTTGGGTGTGGATTTGCAGCACATCTGAAGGGGATCACCTCCAAGTTAAGACTGTTCCCATGTGTATTATATTGTACCACAATTTGGACAGAATTAGCAGAGCAGAGCTAAAATATAATATGAACATTTCAGGAAACATGGGAGCATTGTGGGTAAACTGCCACTTACCTTGAGGACGGAGGGGCATATTGACAACCCGATCAGGGGGCAATGGTTCCGCCATGGAAACACCAACTATTCCTCCTAAACCTGCCGTGGGCTGCTGGTCCTGCATAAAGTCATCTGAGACTCGTACTGTGCTGAATTCCAGGCCCTTGGCCTTGTGGGCTGTGCCGAACACAAAGTCTACAAAACATAGAATGACATGTACAATGCTTATTTCTAGGCCCTTGGGCGATTTTGTGGGCTGTGCTGAACACATAGTATACAAAACAGAGAAATATCAGCTCACATAACATGTACAATGCTGATTTCTAGGCCCTTGGCCTTGTGGGCTGTGCTGAACACAAAGTCTACAAAACGGAGAAACATCAGCTCACATGACATGTAGTGCTGAATTTTAGGCTCTTGGGTGACTTTGTGGGCTGTGCTGAACACAAAGTCTACAAAACTGAGAAATATCAGCTCACATGACATGTCGGGGGGTTACAGCCAAAACCTACTATCGCTGTATTTTGAAAGTTTTCAGGAGCACATTTTTTCTATAACAAAGTTGTAAAAGTTTACATTTTTAATTTTGACCTTGCAGTTTTAGCTAAAAGAAATATGCTCTATCATGTTTTTAATGACTAAAAAAGAAATATTAATGTTAAGTGGGTCAAAACTGATAATGTTGTTTTGGCAGTCACAAACTGGTGTTCTGGTCATTTTACTGTACCAGCCACATTGCTCTATAAAATGATAGCTGCTTTTGGTTGGCGTTATTTGAGCCGGAATTGGATCTTATTGGGTATGCCAACACATGTTGTAATTAGATAAGCCTAAATGGTAATTACATATTTTTCAAAAAATGTGTGCTTTTAAAATGCCAAAACCAGCCATATGATTGTACACTATTCTGCCCGAAGCATAAGTGGGAGGAAAACTAAAACAAAAACTTGCCAACAACACTCTTTTTAAGATAACTGTATATGGCTAGTATTGAAAGTAACCAAATTATTAACACGAGGCATAAACATGCCATAAGTCTATAGAGTATTCTGATTTTGACTGTTCTTGAATAAAATGTTCTTTTTTATATTAAAAAAAAATCCTACGAAATACAGCATATCAAAGAATGGAATATAACTGATTAATAATACAATTATCTTTACCCTGCCTATATAAATATGTATGTTTTTCATGTAACATGTCCATTTTTGTAGTCAAAACAGATCAAATCTTTGTAAAAATGTAAATTAAGTATTGCGTTGATACAGGTATTTAAATAATCTTTGGGTAAGTGTCATTTGTTTAAGTTTCTTCATTTTCAAGTTATCAGCAAAATTTTGCAATCACTTGTTTCTTAAACTTATCATTTTCAGGCCCATTACTGTCATCGTCTTCAATCAAGTCCGGTTCAGGAAGTTTGTCCGCCACATTTTGGTTTAAAGGCAATCCTCGATAGTACCCATGATAATCTGCACAACTGGATCAAATCTTTCTTTTTGGCTGATGATATTGGGATCTTGCTTTTGTATTTTTGAGGAAGATCTTTGTAACTGGGCTGGTTTCGTTTTGAGCCCTGGACTCGAAACTTTTGAAACTCATCTTCGTCGATTTCATACTTGAAATAACATGATTCAGGATCTTCTCCACCTCATTTTCCTTGTCCACCTCATTTTCGTCCAGTTTACCTTTATTCCAGATTCAGTCCTCGAGAAGTTTTAACAGTCTGGTTTGTCATTTCTTTAAAATCTATAAAGTCAGTGTACTTCATAATACTATAGTGTAAGGATCTCTCCTTCTTGCCATACGGAGAACTGTGTCACACTGAGATGGTACATAAATCTGAGTTTTCTTTTTTGCAAACTCAATTGCCGCATGCATGGCGTCAACTTCCATGTGTGTATGTCCACTTGATGCTCTCGATTGAAGTTACAGCATGTAGTAGGCAGCCAGCAACCATTTTGTTTTTGTTTTGACCACAACAGGCATCTGAATACAGGACTACATGATCTACATTTGCTGGCAAGGATTTCAGGTGGTGAAGAAGGCATGTTGATATCTCAGAAGAGCCTCTTTTCCCATGTACTTCAGACCAAACGTAGCAGCTTCCTTTTCCGTTCCCTAAGCTATATACTGGCAGATTGTAGCAGCAAAGTTTGCGCATGTAATACATGACTAACTAATGAACATGGAGTGTAGAGAACAGATTGCAGGTCAAATGTAGCTACATGAATATTTGAATTGCTTTTTGCAGCTTGTTATTCTTTTCCTCTCTAGCTCGTTGCTTTCTAGCATGGTGTTTGTTGAATTCCTGTCTTTGTTCACTTGTAGCTGTTCCCTGTTGTTTAGCATTGTAGAACTGCGAGCAAAAATTGCATTGGTCTTTCTTCGGTACATGAAATGAAAGATTGTATTGTTCATTAAAGATTCTTCTATACATTGAGAGTTTAACCGTTTGTCTTGAATTAACGTCACATGTTTCTTTATAAAGTTCATACATTCTAGGAAGGGCGAGTTCTTTGCTGAGGAATTGTCTGTTTGTATCTTTTCGTTTATAGTGCCCGTCAACTCGAAGAAACGATTCAATATGCTCACGAACACTTCCCATAGTTTCATCTAACAGTTTATTATGTGGCTTGTGTTTTCCTCGTTTGTCTGATCCTTTAAAGCATCCGCCATCTTTGTTTTGCAGTGCATGGTCAATGTCCGCTTTTCCAACACCCAATGTTGAGATGAAAAGTTATTTTCTTTCTCAATTTCAAAAGAGTATTTTCTTGCAACATTTTTCTTTTTTGGTACTGTTTTTCCAGTTTCATCTAAATATGTTCTTGTTTTCCTTTCATTAAATCTTGCACAAATGTAATCTTGTTTTCTCTCATAAGTGTCCAAAGCCCAAAATGACTCAAATAGGTTCTGTCTCTGGTCTTCAGATATCTTTTCATTGCATTTAAAACGACATTTACCACAGTCTTTGGACTATAGAGATTTAGCAGGCATCTTTTCCCCAGTTGTCGATACATATTCTTTCCCTCTAAGTCTTAATTTTTTTCTAATATTTTTTTTCCAACATTCATTCAGGTGTTGCTTTTCTTTTACGGGTTAGTTTTTTCTTCACAGGTGTTACAAATACTGCCGACTTTCTATGTGTTTGGCAATTCCACATGCTATTTGTGGGTTATATTCCTGTTCTTCCCTCTGCGGTATTGTGGAATCGGTACTGGAAACGATCGGTGTTGCTGTATATTGTTCATTAATTCATTTCATTGTTTTTCAAGAGATTCCGTTGATGATGTAGGTATAACTTCCAACTGTTCGCATGCATCATAATGTTCAGTTATTCCGGGAATTGAAATATAGGCTAATTTTATCGAATCACTATTGGTCAAATTACCAATAGTTGGTACAACTTGCAAAACAGGTTGATCTTGTTTAGATGTGTAAATCGTCACATGGCGGCCAGTGAAGTTTGACAATACCAATGACAGAAAGTCGGCCACTGTATTAGACCAGTAGCCATCATTCTTAAGGTTTTCTATCTCAGATAAATACTCCATAACATACAACTCCTCTTCATCCGGATTGTGTTTGTTTAAGAAAAAGCCCATGTATTCTTCCATCTTTTCTTCTAAGTGTTTACAAAGCATTTGTCTCAATTCTGAGTTGGTGACACCTAGCGGACTTGAAGTAACTACAGCTTCAAAGAAACAGTTTCCATATGGTAAAACATGCTTTCTGCTGAGATTGTTGCTGTTTAGCAACTGATCTAATCGTCGGGTATGTACTAACAAAAGATCCAATTGAACATTATGTTCTTGCTCACTTAGCAGTTTCGCTGTTAGTATTAAATCCGAAGCAGATTTACTCTTTGTTCCAATTGTACTTGTTTCAGTATAGCTGATATTGTTAGTTTGTTTTGGAAGGGTGCTTGTTTCTTTTAATCTGTAACACAGATTTTTCCCACAATTGTTTTAAACGCTTGTCTTTGTTTAACTGTTTTCTTTCTTTTTCCGACACTTCTTCATTGTTTTTACTGTCTGCTGAATTAAGGTATTTTGTGTCTGGCTTGTAAGTTGTATCATTGTCTGAATCTGTAGAAGTTAAATGCACATACTCTGTCTTCTTTGCATACCTACTAAGCGGTATTTCGTCATCCGAACTACTTATATTTTTAAATGTCTGCCTCATTTTCCGTTTGTTTGGCCTTCTTTGTCACGAATAGGCATTTCATCATCAGAACTACTGATATATTTCAATTTATTTCTTGTTTTACGTTTGTTTGGCCTTCTTTTTCGGCTCGTTACATTCTTGTTTACCGGTATATTATGAAAATGCTCATCTTGCATTGTATTTGCTTGCTCGTTTATTGGTCTTGATTTACTGTCCATCTTATTCACCATTTTTCTTCTCATGTTAATTTGTTTAGCCAGAATGTCAATTGAAAATGTTATATTATTCCCAGGCTCTTTTGTATGTAGTTTGCAGTTGTCGTTAGAAACCATATCAGTGAAACTTTTTGTTGTTGTAGGCTCACTTAACATTTGATCGAATTCGTTGTTAGTAACTACATCGGCAACACTGTTTGTTGTTGATTCAGGCATAATAATATGATCACACCTGTCTGTAGGAGTCACATCGGCGATACTGTTTGCTGTATTTTCATAATCCTTATCTTGCTCGCATTCGTCGTTATGCATGCTTTACTGTTAATTCAGGCTCATAAATGAGTTGTTTAAATTGGTCTTCAGAAACTTCAACAGTGACAGGCCTTGTTGTTGCTTCATGCTCATTAATCTGTTCCTCACGTTGTTCGTAAAGTGCTAAATTGGTGACAATATTTTATGTTGTCTCAGGCTCAATAATCTGTTGCTCACACAGTGTATTAGGAGCTTCATCGATGACACACTTTGCTGTTGTTTCAGGCTCATTAATCTGATGCTCACGTTGTTTGTAAGGTGCTAAATTGGTGACAATATTTTCTGTTGCTTTAGGCTCATTAATCTGTTGCTCACACAGTACATTGGGAGCTACATCGAAGACACATTTTGCTGTTGTTTCAGGCTCATTAATCTGTTCCTCACACATTGCGTTAGGAGCTACATCGAAGACACACTTTGCTGTTGTTTCAGGCTCATTAATCTGATGCTCACGTTGTTTGTAAGGTGCTAAATTGGTGACAATTTTTTCTGTTGCTTTAGGCTCATTAATCTGTTGCTCACACAGTACATTGGGAGCTACATCGAAGACACATTTTGCTGCTGTTTCAGGTTCATGAATCTGTTCCTCACACAGTGCATTAGGAGCTACATCGAAGACACACTTTTCGGTTGTTTTAAGCTCATTAATCTGTTGCTCACACATTGTATTAGGAGCTTCATCGATGACACACTTTGCTGTTGTTTCAGGCTCATTAATCTGTTGCTCATTGAAACTAGTGAACATTGATATGGCTTGAATTAAAAACGAATTATCTGCATAATGCGAGGTAAACATGCTGTCAGCATCAATCACATCAATTTAGCCTGTTTAAAGCACAAATACACATAGTGACTTGATAGGGGTTAATTACTGCCACACACTCTCATTATAATGAATCATGATATGGTGCTGAAATTATATACATTTCTATTACACATATAAAAGTCATGTTTTTAAAGAACGATATGGCTGTAGAAATTAAGATGCAGTTTACCAGTTTTGCATGCGCCAGTATATGATACATCGACATGGCATGTTCTGGCTGGCCTTTTTTCATTGAAGACATACACATGTTTCCAGCCAGAACCAGCTTTATCTATAAATAATGTTTTGTCGCCTGAATAGTGTTGCTATTTGATAAAATTAAGAGCTATATAGATTAAGCTGTTTTTTGTTTAAAAAATAAATATGAGATATGAGATAACTGGTTTGGTTTTTGTTCAATATCTCAAAAACTAATTGAGATATAGTACTCCAATTTTGAGACAAAATGTAAATCTTATTTTAACATTGTTTTTCGCAAAAAAGTGAAAATTGACAAAAATGGTCGATAGCAGCCTTTGGCTGTAACAATGCTGATTTCTAGGCTCTTGGGCGACTTTGTGGGCCGTGCTGAACACATAGTACACAAAACAGAGAAATATCAGCTCATAGTCAGCTGGAGTAAAAGTATCAGCTCACATAACATGTACAGTGCTGAATTCTAGGCCCTTGTGGGCTTTGCTGAACACTCCACTTTCGTGATGGGGCATATAAACGTTGCAATTAGAAAATCTATTTCTAATTCATAATTTGAAGTAAAAGGTCATGGTGAACTTGACCTATTCACCCAAAAAAACATTCACCAAGATATACACAACTGGAAATAAATGTGTTTACATTTAAAGAACTTTCATCGAAACTGGATGTGTAAAGCTTCCAGTTTCCAGAATGCATGCATCAGAGTTCAAAGACGCAAGGAATGAAAGAGACATGCATAAAACAATCTAGAAATGGCACGCACTGAAAACAATCAGTGAAAAACAAAAACAAATGATGAAAAAAGGTCCATAACCCTGGTAATACAGGCCGATTTTGACGCTGAATCAATATGCACATCTTGATATCATAGGTAAGGATCATGTTAAGTTTCAAAACAGTCTGTTGAAAAGTGAGACACACAAACTTTTCAGGACAGTTGGAAATACGGACACTGGGACAGACATGACTAACGCTACATGTATATGCCCCTTCATCATTTGGTGGTGGAGGCATACAAACGTTGCTTCTGGCGCATGTTAATAATGATCTTAGCTTCATAGTTAAGTAATTAGTGTAACTGCACAGCAAAGATATTAATTCCATGCATGCAGCCATTCGCTTTAAAGTGAGTGGAAACTACTTTTCATTAAAAGATCCCAGTGACATTTGACTCCTAAATCAATAGGGATCTGCCTCTCACCAAGATATAACTACATGGAAAATAAGAATTCAATGAATGCAGCTGTTCTCTGCAAAAACCACTTGCCTACTTGTCGCCCGTGTGGCAACATAATATGTATGGAGTTAAAAACCAAATATTTAGATACAAAAAGAAAATAACAAAATGATCTTTACTTTATCAATATTTACTTGATTGTAAAGCCGAAACCATAACCATATGAATATTTTGGCATCATAATCAGTTTGGCTATTGCCACTTGTTAAAATTAGCCAGCTTTATTTTCACGTACGAACTGTGGTGTTTGTCGTACGTATAGTTAAAGGGAGACGCCGACTTGTACCATTGAATCATTTAACAACTGCGCATGCTCGATAAAGTTTAATTCCTCTTCCGTCTCTTCTGCGAAAAAGAAAGTTCGAAGTAACTTATCATCCAAGTAATCTTAACGATTTCAAGCATGTCCGGTCGTGGTAAACTTAGGGTTGATGCCAGATCAAAAAAGCGAACGACCAGAAGCCAATCTGTGGGGACGATGGCCCCATCGGCAATGAAGAAGGCAAAGAAACCAGGCAAACCGGAGGCACCGGCACCGGTTCCGGAGAATATTGAAACCGTCCATCTACATGCGGACGAGGAAGAGGTCGACCCAACCAGCAAGGGTAATACACAGTGCCCGTTTATTGATTTCCAACGATTGCTTAATAAATCCGGAATAATTGAAGAGCCGTGTTTTGAGTTGAATGATATTGATTTGGGTCAGGCTGATGTTCAGCCAATCATGAGGTGTGGAGGGGACGATGTCGCGATTCACATCTCTTTGCAAATTTGTCAAAACATTTGGTAAAATCATTATATCAATATAGGGGTTTACTAAAGGGAAATATTGAATTGCTAGAAATGTGCGCAGGTACCAATGCATTGGTGGTAAATGCAAACGGTGTTTTGGAATCCAAATCAAAACATGTCAACGAAAAAATTCCAAATATTGAAAAATGGACCGATGCCTTCTTGGTATTCATGTGCATTTACATTAAAAGACATGACAAAGCGGCTGAATTAATTCAGTACATGTCCGTGATTAGGGAGGCCGCCTATCGTCATTCAGGTTATGCATGGCTTATTTATGAAGAACAATTTTGTCTCCGTCAAGCGGTAAGGCCAGCTTCATGGGGTAGTATCAATTCCGAATTGTGGATGAAGGTGATGTACGTAAACACGGGCACATAGGCAGGGGTGATAGTCAATACTATTCCCCGGTCAATTTCCCGGTTAAAACCCCGTTGAAAAGGGACGGCAAATGTGATGAGTGTGTTGATGTTTCTGATGTTTTAATGATCTATATGCCTTATTTATGTATTAATTTTTTCATAATCACTACAAAAGAAATTGAGAAAAAAAAAGTAGTTTAATTCTTGAATATTGCCATTTTTTCTCAATAATTTGACTGTTTTTGGTAATTCCCGGTTCAGTTACACAGATATTTAAAGGCTAACAATGCCTGAATAATTGAGAATGCATTGTTTTATTTCATAAAGTATGGTATGTTTAACACATTACAAAAATAAACAAGTAAAGAAATTGCAAAATAAACATTTTATTGCTTCATTTCCAACACCCATATTTCGTGTAAAAAAACCGTAAAATTACAGGTGAAGCGTTTTTTTTGCACGTCATCAGAAACAGTATGCTGTAGATAGATAGTTAATAGATAGTTAAGAAAACGAGATACAAAGTTAAGATATGATCAATAATGTGTTATATGTCCAGTTTCCAGACAGTTAATTGATGAGGACGCATTGCAGCATGAGATACATTATAAGTATTTCGGAAATTAAAGGAAAGTGGAGAGTAACAAAACTCTGCTACATTCCAGTCGTGAATAAACCGAAATCATATAAAATTTGGATCCAGTGCTCACGAAAATAGGATAGATCCAAGCCGTGGGCCTGTCAAAATCTGCTTGGGGCTTGTCCCTTTTTGCCATATTTTACTATATAATTAATTCAGGGCCTGTCAATATTAATTCAGGGCCTGCCTGTCAAAAATATTTTCCATAAGCACTGGGGTGCTTTTGTCCATTAACTGTTAATAAGTATGTTTGAGCCCGAATAAAACAAACTAAAACTGATATGAACTAAGGTAAAACATTTAGGCTTATTAGTACATGTAATTGTGTTAGTGAATAAATTGCTGTAGATTTATATTTTAAGAGCACGTTTTCAAAAATTTGATTATAGGGAATAGTCTAGTGCGTTATTTTCATCAATATTGTTCAGTGTTTATATTTTCCTGGATCTAAAGTTGAAATTTTGTTGGAATTACCAAACGTACAAGAGCTTCCTAAACTTTCGGTGAGTTTCCGTGTTTACTTTTATAGTGTGTATTCACAACTTCATGAATTGTAGAAATTGATCATATGCTGATAAAGAAGTATTAGTATTATGATTATCTATAGTTCCTTCCACAATTGCTGAACTACTAGATACTCGAATTAAAAGGTATGTTTAGGTATTGATAGTTCATAAATTGAAAGTGAAAAAGAGGACAAAAGAATATATAAAAAAATCACATTATTTATGACAAAAGAATATATAAAAAAATCACATTATTTATACTACTTTATCATTGCGGAACAAAAATCTACTTGGGCTGTAAGCGTAAGTATCATGCAGCTTGTCATCAAAGACATTGACATTGTAGAATATTAACTTCGTAAATGCTGCTTACTGTATTAATATACACAATTCTGATTCAAAATAATTAAACTTTATGTCACATTGTGATATCATCTTTAAACTTTATGTTTTTGTTTCAGGGAAAGTTAAGTTACTTTAAGTAATGTATGGGCAATAAAGTTACTAAACTTTTCTTAAAAGTATAATGTTTTTACTATTCATTAATTGTTCATGCTTATAAACATTTGCTCTTGCATAATAAGAAGGTTTTAGATTATGTTTTTGTATTTCTTTGAAACATAATGATATTCATCTCGTATTTCTGAAGAATATAGTGGACAAACTCGTGCGTTGCATAATGTAAAGTTTCTAAATTGTGCAAGTATAAACAGTAAAAATAACATTTCTTTATTTTAAGCAAACACTTGCAACATATTCTCATTGACTACATTCAAAGAAATAACCATGGAATTGTTAACGAGACTGGATTTATATACTGACACGCTTAATAAGACCTTAAAGATTGCCGCGTGTCCCTGCTAGGCGTCAACCGTAATGGGATTAACATCATTTTGCCGTGTACAATTCGCACCTTTAGACAGACCGGCGGAGTACACAATCATTGTGCAATGACATGCGTCAATTAACGCGATTAAAACTTCTCTCACTAAAGACGGATAGTTACTAAATCAATTTTAAAATGATCAATGAGGCTGAAACCACCCCACCCCCTTTTTTCGCAGTATTCAGGGCGTTTTAGGCGGTATTCAGTACGCATGAGCCTGGTACGCAGTACTCGCACAACACACTATTTAGTATTTAGTACTCACAATGTATTTTTAAAACCAAATATCTATCATTTAAATGTAAAATAAATTCATAAAATGTAAATAAAGGTCTAATTTTGATAAATGGGCATTCATTCATAGCAGATTCCGGCTCTTAGGTGTTTTAGGTCCCACATTATAGAGTGCGCTTTCGATAGTTGAACACAGTTAAGTCCCTTTTTGGTGGCTATTAGAAGTCGGGACGATGTTAAATAAAATTAAAATATAGGGGGTGTGTGTGTATGGTATGTCCAATAACTCTTATTGATACTTTTTCTTATGAATGGTTTATTTCAACGCAGAATGAATAAATCTATGTGTACACACAAAACAATAATCAAATTTTGTTTTAAAAAAATTAACTTTGTAATTTAGAAATAACTTTAAGGGTAGGCAGAGGGGTAGAATCCCCCCAATTCATGTTCATTTTATCATTTTTTGTTCATGCTCATTAAAGGTCTTCATCATGACTTCTGCATTGTTTCAGGTGCCATCTCACTCAAATCACTAGAGCAGTGGCAGAAAAACAATAAACGTGGCTCCAGTGTAAATGGAGTGTCTACAATATAATTTGCAGCAACTCTGCAAATGTTCTAGGCCCATTCTCCATATTTTATCTCGATGTACATGGAGGATGAGCCTGGCATATTCATTCCTGTTAGGTGCCATATAACCTTTCATGTGTTGGTGCGCCTTAAAACTCAATTCAATTCAATACAATAACTTTCCGGGACCTGTAATCAAAAGTGATTATCATATATGGACCAGTATTACTCATTATATTATTTTTCATATTAAACTATCGTTTTCCTATAATTAAAATTAGTATATATTAATGTAGAATGTTCTAGTGGACATAAATATATTAATTTTTTTATGTAATTATGTAAAAAAATGACTGTAATTAATGATTTACTTTGTAGAACCGCCTAAAACAGACAAGAGTTTTGTCTAAATGACTTGGACCAGTCTTAATCATAATATTATTTTTCATAAGCGATCGTGTTCCTATAATTAAAATTAGTATATATTAATGTAGAATCGTCTAGCGGACGTAAATATGTATTTTTATATAATTGTGTTAAAAATGACTTTACTTTCCGGTACCGCCTAAAAATAGTCAAGGATTTTGGCTAAATGACTATGAGCGTTCATATTCTTCTATTTAATTCTCAAAAGCGAACACACATTGTTTTTTTTAACTAAAATTGATTTATATCAGCGCAGAAGTTAGGGCTAGGGTTATTTTTTATTTAACATTTACTTTCCGGGACCCGATTATTTAATTTTCTAACCAAGTTGGGTCACACATGTTTGCCATAGGTATTTTGTTAAAACCATCATATCATAACGATATTAAACAAGCATTATTTATTTTTTGTGGGTAGTTACACTAACAAACATAAAGAAGCATTTATGTAATAAACAAGAAATGTGTCCATGGGACACGGATGCCCCCACTTTAAACCATCTGCCTAACTGCGACCTTGACCTTTGACATGATTCTTGCACAAGACACACCTTTTCATTGTGATGAACATTTGTGTGAAGTTCGACGCATTAATTTCCTTCAGTAGTTTTGAACTAATGGCTGACATGAAAGAAATGACCTTTGACCTCCAACTGTCACCTTGACCTCTGAGGCACTGACATGATTATTGCGCGCGACACACCTTCTCAATTTGATGAACATTTGTGTGAAGTTTGACGCAGCTCCCTTCAGTAGTTTCCAAGTAATGCTGAGACATGATTTCTTTTAAGACTGTTTGACGTTTGACCTCCAACTGTGACCTTGACCGTTGAGACACTGACATGATTCTTGCACGCGACACACCTTCTCATTGTGACGAACATGTGTGTGAAGTTTGACACAACTCACTTCATTAGTTTCCAAGTAATGGCTAAGACATGAATCTTTTACAATTTGTTGACGTTTGACCTCCAACTGTGACCTTGACATTTGAGGCACTGTCATGTTTTTTAAACGCGACACACCTTCTCATTGTAATAAACATTCGGGTGACGTTTGACGCAACTCACTTCATTAGTTTCCAAGTAATGACTTAGACATGACTTTTTTCACGATTGTTTTACCTTTGACCTCCAAGTGTGACCTTGACTTTGAGACACGAACATGATTCTTACGCGTGACACACCTTCTCAATGTGATAAACAGTTGTGTGAAGTTTGACGCAACTCCCTTCAGTACTTTCCAAGTAATATCTGAGACACTATTTCCGACGGACGGATGGACAGTGCAATTACTATATGCCTTCCTGTGGGGGCATAAAACAATGTAATTAAGCATTAATGTTCCGGGATTGCATGAACATGTGCTTTAACATATACGTGTTTTATAGTTTTATAACATGATTAGTCATTTAGCAGTCAATAATTATCTTATCTTTATTTTTATTTTTTCTTAATAATTTTTTTTAATTTTAATATGTAAGTAACATATAGAGGGTATAACACCGTACTGTACTATATCTACACATTTGTATAGGACATATAATATAATAGAAGAAAAAAGACAAAAAGTAACAAATACACAGTTTCATGTTTAAATCGTCATTTTATTAGTAATAATGATACAAGCCTGTTGGATCCTTTTCTTTTTTTTAGATATTTAACCTTGTATAGGTATGATAGCAGAAAATAATGATGATGTTGTGCAAAAAGACCAGAATAAAATGCACCTATTAACATCTTTGTTTACATAGAGTTATATAATGAAAACTTGTAGCGACTACTCCTCTGAAACTACTTGACGGATTTTCATGAAAAGTTTTATTTAAAGACTGGCTCTTTTTTACAGCTGGAATTGCAATTTTACGTTTACTTTTGCGCGTTGTGACATTAATTATTTTGGATGATTTATTTAGTGTTGAAGAAACAAGTCCAAAAAAATGTCCGGATTTACATTATCATTATTATCATACATGTCTATTGTTGTTTTTAGCTCGACTGATCAGAGATCAGCAGAGCTTATGCCGTGGTGCGGCGTCCGTCGTCTGTCTGTCCGTAAACTTTTTTTTGTAGCGACTACTCCTCTGAAACTACTGAATGGATTTTCATGAAACTTTACAGTCCGCACATTAATACATTATCTTGACGACTCTCTACTTGGAGGTAAAAAAGATACAACAGAGTGTAAGCGTCTTATGGAGCATTTTGATCGATATATGGTGTCAGACCAGTCAGGAAGTACTTCCGGGTCGTAGGGTGCTGAAATAGTTCCTGGAAAGAATCCAAAGTTTCTAGTTTGCATGTGTTTTTCCCAAGATTAGTTTCTATTTCATTGTTAAATCTAACCTGACCATTTTCCCAAGTATCTGGGCAAACTGCCTTAGTGTTATGGTCTCATGCTCTAAGAATGTTCTACACTGGTTTTCAATAACCTGAGCCTTAATGGGTGTAAGCCTAAGTGTCATGTCTTGTGAATTCAGTATAAAACCTACAAATTCAATAAACTGGGTTGGCATTACCAGAGATTTCTCTGGACGCACACTTAGTATGTCCTTGTTTCCTCAATGATGAAAACATGGGCTTAAGTAACTTGGTGAAGATCCTAGGGGCTAATGTCAACCCATTTGGTAAGCATGTAAATTGAAAAATGTTTCCGCGCCACATAAACTTCAAGTATTTTTTGGAATTATTTTCAACTGGTATACTATAATATGGGTATTTTAAATCAATTTTTGCAAAATAGCAGTTAGGTTTCACTAAATTGAGTGCTGACTTTGAAGTCTCCATTTTGAAGTTTATTTTGTCTACATGCTCGTTTAATTTTTTTCAAATTTAGAATTAAACGGTATGACCCATCTGCCTTCAAACGAATAAATATATTTGAAATAACTTCCTCTGATTCATGGAAAGATTGCTCAATCACCTTTTTCTTCAATATTTTACTAAGGAGCTCATCTATAATCAAGCTTTCACTTTCATTGAACGTAATTTATTTTGATTTTGAAAGATGATCAGGACTGGATTGAAATTCTATTTCATACCCATACTTGACAGTTTTCAATAATTGTTTGTCCTTTGTTATTTGAGTCCAATTGTCAAAATAATTAATAACATTCCCAGCTACAAAATTATCTTGTGTATTTTTTAATGTAGGAAAATCACTACAAGTACTCACACTTCCTATTTTTGTCGGCCCAGACTTGATTTCTTGTGTTGCTTCTGATACGGCTGGGCCCTCTTGTCTAAAAACGGCCTAATGAGCTTTTGGGGCGTGCAAACTTTGGATTTTGCTGAGGGTAATATGGCGCCGGCTTATATGACGACATCTGTCCTGAAGTAACCGTGGAAGTGGGACCCTGGACTGCCGGACCATGAGTTTTTGGTTTTGTGTATTCATACACAAGATTGTTCCCCAATTTCCTACTGTCATCTATTTCCTTCATGCTTTTTTCTAAATCACATTCTTCCCCAAATAAGTGTGTTGCCGATACTGTAGCCGTTTCATTACACAGTTGATGGTACTTCTGTGAGATTGCTGGTGTCAGCAGCCTTCTTCTCTGGCTTGACAAGTCTCTGTGTGAGTATGCCAATAAATTAAAAGAATCTAATGCTAGGTCAAATAATTCTTCTGATTCTGGGGTCTGGCTTTGAAGTGTTTTGTCCATAATTTGAACAAGCGGGATCATCCCTTTTGTGAGGTAATTGTGAGTCCTTTGAAAAAGGCGATCAGAGTCTTTAAGGTTATTGCCTGTCTTTTTGGAGCTCCCCAGGGCCTTATTCACCATTGGAACCTCTAAATATGAGCAGCTAGAAGGCCTTTCATACTTTTTGGTTAGTTCTAACACACAATTAGCCTTATGCTCGATCGGGGCTTGTAGTCCATTGTTGACCGTGTCCAGAATCATTTCATGCAATGCGGGGCCAAATTTAGGGGCCTTAACAAATTTCTCCCTCTCAAGTTTAACCTGTCTAACTTGCTGACGCATGAAGGATGTTGTTCATCCACTTTCCTTCTTTTCTCTGAAGAAACACTTGCTATTTCTTCATCCGACGATGACTCGCCTACAGATTCTTTGGACGAAACGTTGTCATAAATGTTGGCTGTGGGTGGGTTAACACTTTACTTGTCCTGGTGTACGGGAAATTACGAGAAGCTGAGTGGGGGGGGGCACCTGCTGTTTTGTACTAGACGCTGCAATTGAAACTCCTCCCCATTTTTGTGAGTGATAGGTCCATAATGGGGCCAAATGTCTTTGTTCAAACTAGAATTTGAGTTTGAACTGTGGCTTAGTGAAACTCCAGGTGTCAAAGACGGTAATCCCTGAAGAGATCCACTGTTATTGTCAATAATAATATATTGAGCCACATCATCGCTAAATGCATTGTCATTTGCGGTCAAAGTTTGTACCAAAGGGACCCTGCTTTCAGTCGCCATTACGGCTGCTGAAGTTGACTTCCTAAACACTGATTAATGAATCCGAAAATAATACAATCTATCCAACACCATCCAAACTGTTTATGTCTGCGATTAAGACGTTCGATTGTTCATATTCGATGTAGTCTGTTTTATATCCGCAATTTTAGTCCGAAAACAACTTTATTTGTGAATTTTTTAAACTTGAAAAAGTCTGATAATTGATTCTAAGCAAGAGCCTCGTTCTGAAGAATTGATCACGTGATCGCCCTCGCTCACTCATGGTGATTCTATTGGTAGATTGGACTAACAAAATTAGAGATTAGGGTGGATCTATTGTGCATAACTCGTGTACTCTCTAATTTTTGGAGCTTGAAGGATGAAAATTAGTAGCATTTATTATATATGGCAATAGCAAATTATGGCAATGCAAAATAATAGAAACAGCATATGGCAATAGCATATGATGGCAATACAAATGATGCCAATAGCATATGATGGCAATGCAAATGATGGCAATATATACATGTAGCAAATGTTGGCAGAGAGAGCAAGTGATAAGACATTCAGACCTTTTGGTTGGACATAATTACACAAAGCTGCTGTGGCCAGATTTTCCATAAATTAATATCATGCATATAAAAGAATGACAATTGACGTAATAAGTCAGTTATATGTTTCAGGACAATCTTTTAAAAACCTTGGGAACATTAGGACCTTCAGACAACACACAAAGTCCTCGTATCATCTCCGTAATGATCGAAAAAAACAAACATATTGTGGCTTTAAAGGGACACATGGCAATCTTGAGTTTTATTCAAACATTAAAAATTGCTCCTCGAATTAGTTATCCTGCGTCATTTTGACTTTAAAACTGCTTGCATATAATTAAATAAAAAAACAAGATTTCAATAGTCTTCGTTATTTTACCATTTTTTTAAATATACTATTGGTGCAATAATGTAAAAAGATAGTAATATGTAAAAACAAGTTGCTTTAAACTATTCTAATAATTAAAATTAATGATTGAACAAATGCAAGTTAAGAAAAAAACTAACGGGACGCCGTGAGTTTTTTTAAAAATCAAGATTGCCATGTGTCCCTTTAATAAAAACTACGTCTGTAAAAATGAAGACACCACAACAAGACAAAATTCCTTGACTCTTTTCTAAACGTTGTCTGACAATCTTGATTTTAAAAGGCACTGACAAAGTATATATTCTATATTGAACTCCACCCACATGCCTGCCTTTCATATCAACTCCACCCACATGCCTGTCTTTCTTATTAAACTTCACCCACATGCCCGTCTTTCATTTTAAACTCCACCCACCAGTCTAAATTTCTTATTTAATTCCACCCACCTGCCCGTCATTCATAATTAAACCCACCAACCTTTCTGTCATTTATATTTAACTCCTCCCACCTGCCTGTCATTCATATTTAACTCCACCCATATGCCTGCTTTCTTATTTAAGTCCACCCACATGCCTGTCATTCATATTTAAGTCCACCCACCTGCCTGTGATACATATTTAACTTCACCCACCTGCCTGTTATTTAACTACACCCACTTTCCTGTCTCTCATTATTTTATTTCAACCACCTATTTGTCTTTCATATTTCACTCCACCATTTGCTTGTCTTTCATTATTTTACTCCACCCACCTGCCTGTCCCACATTCCGGACACACTTGCTCTCTATTTTGTCTATTAACATCGGCAGGTTGTTATGGTATTTTTCAACTATCTTGATCTTGCTGAGTAATTGCTTGTCCTCTGACTGTAAGGCGAATTTCTCCAATGCATCAAATGTCTTGAAGTTCTTGAAAAACTTGTTCTGAATCTCATAACCACCTGAGAAAAAAAATGCTATGGTATTGTAATGAAGTAAAGCTTCTGTGGATATTGCATCACCAAACATAAATATTAACAAATGAAGACTCAATTTAATTACGGTTATTTGCAATTTTTATAAATGCAAAACTAACTACATAAATACAAACTTAACAGGTGTACAACCTCAAAAAAATTAATTTATAATTTCATTGATTGTTAACAAAAGTGGAAATCTGCCTTTTTTTTTTTTTACATATGTAGATCAATTATTGTAAAACAGAATAGTAACTAATTTTGGATAAATTGTATCAACAATACCATGGCACATTAAAGGGACACACGGCAA
This sequence comes from Cyrtodaria siliqua, assembly GCA_037043455.1. NCBI lineage: Eukaryota > Metazoa > Mollusca > Bivalvia > Adapedonta > Hiatellidae > Cyrtodaria > Cyrtodaria siliqua. Next base: position 53,745 of record JAWPHD010014848.1, read on the forward strand.
TCTTGATTTTTTTTAAAAACTCACGGCGTCCCGTTAGTTTTTCTCTTCACTTGCATTTGTTCAATCATTAATAGTAATTGTTAGAATAGTTCAAAGCAAATCATTTTTACATATTACTAACTTTTTATAATAGTGCATCAATAATATATTTAAAAATTTGGTGAAATAGTGAAGAAAATTGAAATTTCATTTTTTTATTTAATCATATGCAAGCAGTTTTAAAGTCAAAATGACGCAGCATAACTAAATTGAGGAGCAAATTTTAATGTTTGAATAAAACTCAAGATTGCCATGTGTCCCTTTAAGGTCACCTGCGAATTTATAGATAAGTCTAAATATATAATCTAGATGGGTGCTCCATACACGTGATACTTTTGAAGCCATAATCTGGGAGATTTAAGAAATTTTCAAGGGAGCTTTGTTCAAAAACTGTGAGATTCTATAAAAATAAGGTATAAGTGAGGTTTTATCAAATATTTGTATACATTTAAGCTTTTTAAAGCATTTAATCATAAAATAAAATATGAAAAATTTAAATAAGAGCTTTTAAATTTATTTTCATTTCACAATTTGTTCATTGAGATTTCCAAATCTCACAGATTTTCAACTTCTGAAGAGACGAAATTCTGTGAGGTTTCATCTCACGAGTGAGATATCACATGCGTGGTGCTCTCTGTAGCACATGTGTGTCTTCTGGCCCCTTGATCATGAATGTACGACTATTGTCATTACGTGTAGATATGCAAAGTTTGGCGAATACATGAACAGGTTATGGGGAATGTTATGATAAAAAAAAAAAGAACCGAAACTATGACCTTGAACTTTAAATATTTGTGTGGTGATGCAGCTATTGTCATAACGTGTGTAGCAGTATTATTGTACAATATAAATAAATCTTCATTTAAAGTCGGCAAGATACATATAACAATTTACATAACCCCAAATGAGCTTTAGAACTGACCCCGCAGATGGTGTCACGGGATGGTCTTACTGTGGAAGGGAAGGAACCGGGAAAAAACATCGGTCTGAATTGGTGACCATCGTATCATCTCACATACTTTCTAGTTCGGAATTTGAACACGAGATGCACTGGTAAGAAGCGAGTGTATATGTACTGAGCTAACGGAGCAGCTTAAAATATATATATTGTTGATATTACGTACATGTATATTGAACTCCTCATAAATATTACATTACCTTTCCTTCTGTCTTCTGGAGAGAGTGTCAGTGTGTACAAGTCCATTATCATGGAAAATCCGAAGTTCTTAGTTCCCTAGAAGTAAGGAGAATTATGAGAACCAACAGAAGTAGAAGCAAAACTCCACAAGGGTTTGGTGTAAGAAACCTTCTACTTGGGTCATTAAGAACTCAACTCGTGTTATTACTCAAAAGGTTTATTAGTTTGGGGAAAATTTCAGCTAAGGAAAGCTTCCTTCCACATGGGAGAGAGCTGGATTACCTACCCAAGTATCATACTTATACATCTTAATCAACTAAGGGGTCTTAAAAAGTATTCATAAAATGTTGGTACATACTTTTTCCCAATAAGAATGGCTATTGCATTTAGCAATATGCCTCTATTTATTTTTGCAGATTTAATTTAATTATTTGGCAAGCATGAGGGCAACAGTTACTAAGTGCGAACGCCACCAAGGGCGAATGCACGAAAACGTGACGTCACTGCTGCTGTCACGTGACTTCTCCCTCTTCCGATTTTCTAGGAAACATAGAAGCAGGAAAAAACTTAATTTTATAAACATCGATCAACATCTTTGAAGCCTCGGAAGAATGCACAACAACTCAAGCGTCGAGCGAAGATACAGGAACCGGCGGTTACTGGCAAAACGTGGTCGGCAGGGAAAAAAACGAGGACAGCGCCCGAAAAAACGGCGATTCCGTCCGACGACGAGCTGGAAGTTGACGAGGTGGAAGAGAGATTCCAAATCCTCGATCCGGAAGACGGAGGGGAATTGCCTTTGGGGCAAACAGGTAAACACCGGTTTGTAGATTTTGAAGGTCTGTTTCGGTCGGCATGCCAAATCAACCCCGCTCTGTTAGAGCAAAGAGCTTCAGGCCTGGAAACGCTACGTTGTGGTGGGGACGACATAAATATTCATGTCCCGCAGTCAATTTAAAATAAAATATGTTCAAACGGTTACGTTAATTTGTGTTTATTGTTGAAAGGGGCTTTTGAATTAGATGATTGAGGCTTCGATCTGGCAGATATTATCTGGGAAGACGAGTGTAAAGCCTTACTCCAGCCATGGAACTCAGTGCAACCAGTTACTGACTCTGACAAAGGATACTTTTCTCGACCAAGTTGTAGAAGAACCGACTCGCATCACAGAAACAACTGCGAACACACTTGACCTTTTCTTCACAAACAACCAGACACTCATTAACAAGATTGAAGTGATTCCAGGGATTTAAGACCATGAAGCAGTCTACATAGAATCCAGTCTTCGTCCAATGAGAGTCAGGGTACCACCAAGGAAAGTCAACGTGTATAAAAAGGCCAACTACGAAGGGATGAGGGAAGAACTTAGGGCCATAGAAGAAAACTTCCGTCAGCACATCCAGTACCAAGGACATTGAACAACTTTGGACTGAGTTCAAGGAAAATATCCACACACTCATGGTGAAATATGTTCCTACCAAGTTGCTGCGAGCGACAAAACAAGACCCACAAACCTTGGATCAACAAGAAGGTAAAGACCCTCATACGCAAAAGGAACAAGCTGTTTCTGAGGAAAACGAAGTCCAAGTGTGCCAAAGACATCAGGCTGTACAGAGAGATAAAGACTAATCTTCAGAAAGCAGACAGGGAGTCATACTGGAGGTACATCGAGACAATCATTGATGTCGGAAACACTGAAGGCCAAGAGGACAGACCCAACAAACAGAAACGGTTCTGGTCCTACATCAAATCCCTGAAGAAGGGTAGCAGCGGAGTAGCCCCACTGAAAGAAAATGGGAAGTTAAAGACAAGGCTGACATACTTAACCGCCAGTACCAGTCAGTATTCACCAATGAGGACATAACTGATATGCCAACACCAGCAGGGGCACCATTCACTCCAATGTCAGACATAGTGGTCACCATAGAAGGGGTTGCCAAGCTCTTAAAGAAGATGAACCCAAGCAAAGCCTGTGGACCCGACCACCTTCCTGCAAGCATCTTAAAAGAACTAGCCAATAAAATTGCACCATTCCTGACGGTCATATTCCAAAGAAGTCTACAACTTGGAGAGATACCAAATGACTGGAGGATACCAAATGTTGCGGCAATCTTTAAGAAGGGAGAAAGGTACAAGGCCAGCAATTACCGTCCAGTATCCCTTACAAGCCTCTGCTGCAAGATACAGGAACACATCATAACCAGTAACGTCCTCAAGCACCTTGATGCTCACCACATACTCACGGATTGGCAGCATGGATTCCGAGCCAGGAGGAGCTGCGAAACACAGCTACTAACCACAGCCCTCAACAACGGAGTCCAACATGACTTGATCATTCTGGACTTTTCCAAGGCATTTGACAGAGTCCCTCGTGAACGCTTACTATGGAATAAGAGGCAGCACACTGATGTGGATCAAGGCATTCCTATCGAAAAGAGAGCAACAGGTCCTAGTAGATGGCGCCACTTCAGACAGTGTGCCAGTTACACACTGAAGGATCAAGTCCTAGAGACCACGGATTCGGCAAAGTACCTCGGGGTGGAACTACAAAAAGACATGAATTGGAGCCTCCATATCGACAAAACAGTCAAGAAGACGAACAGTACACTAGGATTCTTGAGAAGGAACCTGAGGATTTCCAACGAACAAACAAAGTCCTCGGCATATTTCTCACTAGTAAGACCCACCCTAGAGTACAGTTCTACTATTTGGAGCCCTCATACCCAAGACCACATCAATAAGGTAGAGATGGTTCAGCGTCAGGCAGCACGGTACATCACTAACCACTACAGGAACACTAGCAGTGTCACTTCTATGTTGGAGCACCTAGAATGGGAGACCCTGGAGTCAAGGCGTACTAAGAGCCAACTCACCATGCTCTTTAAGATTATCCACGGGCTAGTGGACATACAAGCATCCGAGTTCCTGACACCTGCATCATCTCGCACCAGGTCCAATCACTCTTTGAAATTTAGACAGTTATCTTCTTCCAGCGACTATCTCAAATTTAGTTTTTTCCCAAAAACAGTTTGTCGTTGGAATAGTCTACCAGCCACTGTGGCTGAGGCTCCTGATTTGGTATCTTACAAACAGGAGCTTTCCAAACTTTCATTCTAAACCCTGTCCCAGTTGATTGTTTGTTAGGTTCTAGTGATTCTCAGTGCTATGCTGGTTGGGTGAATTCCCAGGGGCCGCTACGGTAGCCAGACAGGACTGATGATGAAGGCCTATCACACAATTAGCGACTAAGAATATCTTCCTTCTATCTTTCCTATCCATTTTTGCTCATTTTTTCTTCTCACTTTAATTCATTGTTAAGTATATTTGATATTAATTAATGCGCAACCAACCCGCGTTGTAATCGTCAATTGTGACGGAAACGTGTACCATACAGATACAAATACAGATTTATGTTCGGGGGCACTGTTCCGAATAAGTGACAGTGGGATCTTGGAGTCGAGGCCAAAAGCGTCACATCAAAAGGTACCATCCATTGAGAAATGGACAGATGCCTTCATAATATTTATGAGCATCTACCTGGCCAAGTTTCCTACAAAAACTAACAAGCTGTTACAGTACATGGCCATTATAAGAGATGCGGCTTCGCGTCAGAGTGAGTTTGGTTGGCGTAACTGTGACGAGCAGTTCCGACTGAGACGGGCAGTTTTTCCTCAATTATGGGCCACATTGAACACTGACCTATGGTTGAGGATCATGTCAGCCCCAGGTCAAACTCAGACATTAGTACAAAGTGCCATTCATATGTCAACATTTGGCAGAGATAGTTCGTCAAATACAATCAAGTGCA